>CAVNYN010223989.1:0-69472 GCA_963692815.1 Nyctanthes arbor-tristis | reverse complement strand
CGATCTCATTGGGAACTTCAGTTTCGTACTTTTACTCTGTCTGTGCATTATTATATGGTACAATCACGGGGTTCTGGTCTCCAACTTACTTTGAAACGAGTGCAATGCTAATAACCTTTGTACTTCTTGGTAAATACTTGGAGAGCCTTGCAAAGGGAAAGAGATCGATGCTATCAGAAAGCTTGTGGAACTCGCTCCAGCCACTGCTATATTGCTTGTGCAAGAAAAAGGTTATGGCTTTTTGCCTTTTTCCAATGTAGTTTGAGAATACATGGCAAATGATATGCTATTCTTCCAAAATGGAACAAGCAAATGATATTTAAGAAATTCTGTATGTATTTAACGCTGCAGGTGGAAAAGTTGTTGGAGAAAGAGAAATTGATGCCTTGCTGATTCAGCCTGGTGATGTATTGAAAGTACTTCCTGGTGCCAAGATGCCTGCTGATGGTTTAGTTGTGTGGGGTTCAACCTATGTAAATGAGAGTATGGTTACTGGCGAATCTGTGCCTGTTCTAAAGGAGGTGAATTCATCAGTTATTGGTGGAACAATAAATTTACACGGTTCCCTTCACATACAGGCCAGCAGAGTAGGATCCAACACAGTCTTGAGCCAGATAATATCTCTAGTTGAGACAGCACAAATGTCTAAGGCTCCGATTCAGAAGTTTGCTGACTATGTGAGTTTCCCCTATCCCTTATCACGTATCCATGTTATGCTTTGGGCATCTCTTGTTCACTTTGTTTTCCTGAAGCTACTTGGCTACACTGCCAGCAAGTTGAAACCAGTAATCCCCACCTGATTTCTGCTTTCTCCTCTGTAATTTTTCATTAAGCAGTGAGGTAATTGAGGATCACCTGATTAGCTGTAGTTACAGATTTACACAAAGGATAATGAGAATAACCTGAAGAAAGGAAAAAGATGGAGAGTTTCCTACATATAGTTAATTAATCTATTTTCTCTGCACTTCCAGTTCAAATTTTTTGCTATTTCCTTATACTTGGTATTCTGTCACTCAGATTGCAAGCATTTTTGTTCCAGTGGTAATATCGCTGGCGTTATTGACATTCCTAGGATGGTAAGATTTTACTCGGGGCAAGCTAATATATATGTCCAGTGATTATATGGTGGACTAGTTTTGTTGAGTCTCCGTGTTCCTATTTATTTACAGGTATCTTGCTGGGGTGCTTGGAGCCTACCCCAATGAATGGTTGGAAGGAAATGACAATCATTTTGTTTTTTCCCTCATGTTTGCAATATCAGTAGTAGTAATTGCATGCCCATGTGCACTTGGATTGGCTACCCCAACAGCGGTCATGGTGGCAACAGGAGTTGGAGCATATAATGGGGTATTGATAAAAGGTGGAGATGCACTAGAGAGGGCACAAAAGATTAAGCATGTGATATTTGACAAGACTGGCACCTTAACCCAAGGAAAAGCCACAGTTACAACTGCAAAAGTTTTCTCGGGAATGGATCGTGGTAAATTCCTCATGTTAGTAGCTTCAGCAGAGGTAACTTCCTTGCTAAGGTTGAATTCAAGCTTGCGCTACTTCTCTGGCTTTTGATCGATGAAAAAATTGTTGACAGAATAAAGGGAAGTGGATGTTAAACTATCCTTCTCAGAAATATAGCTCTTCCATCCCCCCAAAATCAAAAATAATAATAATGAAAAAATAAAATAATAATAGAGTCCTCAATGAGAATGTACCAATCTTTATTGTCACGATAGACTTGTAAAAAGAATATTAAATTTCATCTTTGCTTCCTTCGAGGGAAGTATTATTGGCATCTATTTTGGTTCTCTTGTAGCAAACCTTGTAATTTCTCCAGTTGATTGGGAGTGAAGTTTACCTTCTGAAGCTGCATTTGATTGTTGACTATTGGAAGAAGAGGCAGCTAAGCTTGGTTCTCCTATAGAATGGAGCTCTGATGGTTGCCACCATATAGCAATAAGAATTTACCTTTTATTAATGTTGATAGACTGCAGACACCTGACCTTTCACATTTTTAATAATATTGAGATTTAATAATATATGTTGATGTAATCAACAGAAACTCTCCTTCTTCTTTGTTCCTTATTTCTTCTGGTTAATTTTGATTTCCTTCTCTAGGACCCATCACATTTTAAGTAAAATCTGTGTAAGTTCACTTTAATGTAGATGGACTGTAAACCTTCCTGATGGCATGTCTTTTTCTGATGGTGGTTCATTCAGAATCAGCTGAACATCTATACACTTCTGTTCAATAACTGATGAAACTAAATGTACTTGTAACTGTTAACATTGTTAAACAATAAAACTAAACTGGTTCTATGATAGCCTTGACTACAATTTATCTAAGTCTAATCACTCTTTACGGTGGTTGGTAATCTATTATAATTCTCCTTTGGACTGGGACTGGATATGTAGAATCAGAAACAAAATTATTTAGTTGTTTTCATTAAGGGGAAAATGGCTTATATATTTCTAAAACTTTTTTGCTTTTGTTTTGTATAACAGGCTAGCAGCGAACACCCTATGGCTAAGGCAATTCTTGAGTACGCACGCCATTTCCATTTTTTTGATGAACCGTATGCTGATAATAATGTTCAAAGCCACAACACGAAGTCTAACACCTCTGGATGGCTTCTTGATGTCTCGGATTTTTCTGCTGTGCCTGGAAGAGGGGTGCAATGCTTTATAGAAGGAAAACAGATGTTGGTGAGTTCCTGAATAATTTCACACACCCTGATTGCATAAATTAAACAAGGTCTAGTGTTGGGAAGTTATAAACTAAGAGAAATATGCTTCGTACTTATTCCAGTTATGTGTTGTGTTCATCGTACAGGTTGGGAACCGAAAGTTGCTGACTGAAAATGGATTGGCCATACCAAGCCATGTGGAGAATTTTGTAGTAGATTTGGAGGAAAATGCAAAAACTGGAATACTTGTGGCATATGATAATGACCTAATTGGTGTTCTTGGGGTAGCAGATCCATTGAAGAGGGAAGCTGCTGTGGTAGATAGAGGGTCTCATGAAAATTGGCGTGAATCCTGTTATGGTTACTGGTGATAATTGGAGAACTGCTCAGGCTGTTGCTAAGGAGGTACACGTCTTCTCCCACCCCTCTTCCCTTTTCTTTTTGTGGTAATTGGGTGTTACCTGACCAGAATGAGGAGAAAATCCAAGGAAAGGGGAGTGTGTCTATAGGTGGATAGAGTTCTCTATATGATTAATATAGGGCATCCACAATTAGGTCAGAATTAAATTGTGTTTAGGTTTTATTTTTATTTTATTTTATTTTTTATTTTTTTAAAAAGAGGTCTATTTTACAAGAGTGAAAGGGGGGGGGGATCTCATGTTAAGTTCCCATGCATTTACGAATGTTCCTCTGCTTCGCCTCTGGTGAACTGGTGTATTGATGGTATCTCCAAATGTCTGGAACCATTAATGATTTGTGAACAAACCAAACTCACATAAAATTTATCACTCCAGAGACCCACGGTCAATCTTGGTGAATCAGTGTGAAATCTGGTGCGTCCTTGACATCATTAAACCAACTCTTGTGAAATTAAACCAACTCTTGTGAAACTAAAGGTAGACAGTATCAGAACAGAACTGAATTAGAGGCAACTAGATCTCAAATGTTAACTGGTTCATTAAAAAGAGCATAAGGCTCAATTCACTATATGACTCATGGACGCTCAAACACGAGATAAAGATGATGGCATTTTATACCAAAATGCCTGTACTTGTATACTCACCCAAGAGTAAGGAGGCACCATAGTGCAGCTAAGGGTGGCATATAGGCAGGACAGAACATTGGATACATGGGAATGACAAAACTAAAACTGGGTACATCTGGGCACATTCTATGTCCATGCCTACTATAATGCTTATGAAGGCTTTGCATTGAAATTTAAAATTGTACGAACTTAAGCAAGGTTTGAAACTGAAGAGGTAGAGATTCGATCTGCTGTTGGCATGCAGGTTGGCATTGCCGATGTTAGAGCTGAGGTGCTGCCTGCAGGGAAAGCTGATGTCATTCATTCATTTCAGAAATATGGAAGTGTAGTTGCCATGGTAGGGGATGGTATCAATGACTCTCCTGCCTTGGCAGCTGCTGATGTGGGCATGGCAATTGGGGCAGGAACAGATATAGCTATAGAGGCTGCAGACTATGTTTTAATGAGGAATAATTTAGAAGATGTGATAACTGCGATTGATCTTTCAAGAAAGACCTTCTCCCGCATACGATTGAATTACGTGTTTGCCATTGGTTACAATGTGGTGGCCATCCCTGTGGCTGCTGGGGTTTTATATCCTTCACTGAAAATCAAGTTGCCGCCTTGGGTAGCCGGTGCATGCATGGCCCTCTCATCTGTAACTGTGGTATGCTCTTCTTTGCTTCTCAGGAGGTACAGAAAACCAAGACTTACCACTATACTCGAAATAACTGTAGAAGACTAGGAACAGTAAGGATGAAAACATTAATTAAAAAGAAACAGGAGGATGAAATAGATGCTAGGTCCAGCTTATAGCAAATTGACGATGTCACACCCCAATTTTGTGGCCCTTTTTCTCCCTCTCTTTTTGGGTCGTCGCCTCATAGATAGCACAGTGTATGGGGCTGTAATTGTTCCGGCCTACCTCTTGTAATTTGTAAATGGGTTTGTTGTATAATTTTTCTTTTGTAAATGTGCTTTCCAGGGGATAATTGCCGTCACTGCCTCTCTCTACGCACTTTACCTCGTGTTTGTGGTTTCTGTTATGTGTACCACTTGAGTATGAAAATGGTAAATTTCACTAAAGTTCCGATCTCTTTACAAAATAGTAGTTTCACCTCTTAATATTTTTTTAACCTCTAGAATCCCTAACTTTTTGAAAATTCTCACAAAAAGTCTGTGTGGAGGAAATCTCTCCATTTTGGCCGTTGAAGTGAAAGAAAATGACTTTTCACCCCTCCCATTAATTTTTTTCAAAATATTTTTTTAATATAAGAAAAAATAATTAATATTCTTATATGTTCTATACACCTAACTTAGAATCCTATTTTAGCAAAATTCACCGACAGTGGGAGACTTGTTTTCTTCTTTCCATTCCTTGTTATCTTTGATCATCCTCACATATTCACCGTCCATTTCTTTTACTACAATTTGTAAAAATTCAAACAATTTTTTTATTGCAAATTTTGATTTAACTGGAGAACAGAAAAAAATGACGAAGAATTCCCAGATGTGTATATATAATGCTTTCTAAGATATGACATTCGTCATTTGCGAGAATGAAATTGTTAGTTAGGTGTAGTGTAGTGTGAAATAAGGTGGTTGTTACTATTTTTTCTTTATTTAAAAGAAAATTTTTGTTTTAGGCTATTTATGTCGACACTACAATGATAATTACTAATTACACAACATTTTTAATTAAAATTCTCAATTACAAATATAGTTATAAGTAGAATGACATAAATATCCGTTCATCATCTATCATACACCCAATTTTGGAAGTGTGGGCAGCAAAAAATGAAAAAGAATACACCTCAACTTAAAGCATATTTTATTTGCTTAAACCACAATAATTATGAACCCTAAAAAGATGATTGCAGACATAACCTTGTTAAATGATGGAAGAAAATAAAGGCAATGTAGAAATTAAACCAGAGTTCAACAGAGAAATTATTATAGCGGCTCTAAGATAAAATTTTATTGATTTTTCTTTTGATATTTGAATTTTAAGAATTAATTTATGCACACGTAAATTTTTTTCTCTATCTAGAAACTGCGCTTTTTTCCCTTTCCTTTTTCTTCTGTTTTTTTTTTTCCCTTTATATTTATGTATTAGGTTGGAATGGTTTGTAGGGTATGAACACCACTACAACCAACAAGACCAATATGAACCTAGTTTTAATCGTCATTGCCCATCTAGAAGGCTGATTATTAGTTCTCGGGATTTTTAATCCAAGAACATTATTTTTTACAATTCGTCATTTTTACTAAAATTTGTCATGAAGATTTGGTGTGTGTGGGTGGGTGGGTGAGTTTGGAGCTCCCAGTCAATGAGGAGAATGCAGATGAAAATTAAGTGATGCTCTTTGATTTTCACATTTTATTTTAAAGGTTGAGGTTATCTTTGTAAAGAAAATGTGGCGTATTGAACAGAATTATGTTTTGATTGTGCTGTAAATATAATGTGGTGTCATTAGGAGTTATTGTAGTGTATATATAGCTACCCTTTGTTTTATTCTAAATTTAAATGTAGGGTAAATAAAATCGTCATTCTTTCTCCTTTTAACGGTCAAAATAGATGGATTCCATTCACAGAGGCCTTATGTGAGAATTTTTGAAAGATTAAGAATTCCAAAAGCCGGAAAAATGTTTTAAGGAAGAAAATTACTATATTTTGTAAAGGCTAGGGACCTATTCCTCTTTTTTTTTTTTAAAAAAAAAAAAAAATTCTCTGACAGTGGTCTCCATAGCATAATTTCTATAGAAAATTCATTGTGTTCATAACTGTTGTTATCGGTATTTGCTTTCTTGAGTAATGGACCAGCCATTATTTTTCACTAAATTATAGTATTCGATAGCACGTTATTGTGTCATCTGTTGAGAAAAAAGAAAAGGAAAAAAAAAACGGAAAAAAAAATTCTTATAATTGGTCGATGCCTATAGAGATAGATAATGTGGTTGGTAGGTTAGGTGTCTTCATTCGGAACATCATTTTTCAAGTTGAATTCGTCAACTAATTATTTCTTATATTCCTCTTAGTTGACCATACGACCTATGATTTCATTAATGAACGGATTGAGATGCATAATAATAATAATAATAATAATAATAATAATAATAATAATAATAATAATAATCCAAACAAACTTAGTTTTTCCCTCCATTTTCGTATTAATGTTTTCATCAGTAAACGAACGAGAATTCAATGTCACCACCCACCTAGGCTTAGTTGAACTTTCATAATGGTAATATAACAACGTGAAATAAATAGGTCACCAAGTTTCTTTCAATAAAACCAAAAAGGTCCAAATCAAAAGTACCACTAGAGACTGTAATTAATAATAGGTTCCGCTCACCAAATATGAATGTACTTAAGAAGGCAAATGCGCCTCTGTATAAGAATAGACTCTCTTGACTTTGCTGGCATTGTGCAAATTTTTGAGAAAAAAAAATATGCTATTAAAAATATGCTGTTAAAATACTAGTCACGATCCAACACTATATAAGACATTTCACGTGGAAAACTACAACTTTGTAACGCGTCTTGATATATGTCACATAGCTATATGACACTATATAATGTCATACATATAGTGTTAGATCATTTTACAGCCAAAATACATGCTTTCCAATTTGACAAATATAAATGATGTATTCAGAATACCATATAAACACGATAAGTATTGCAAAAACACATTAAAGATAAGGATGCTTCAATGTTGTCAAATCAAAGCGGCATTGATTCTTAAACACCCTTCTAAAAAGGTTGCAATCATTGATTTCATTTTCTGGTATTAAACTGGAAATATAATAATAATAATAATAATAATAATAATAATAATAATAATAATAATAATAATAATTTGAATTCCTCTCGCGCTCGAAAGTGTCCATCTTTTATGTGTGAACCTGCCTGCTACGCGACCCCCAATATACCATGTGGTGCATTGAGATGCTAAGTTCCATCTGAACAGATCAAACTTAAATATTAAGACTTAATTGGGATGGCTTGAAAGTGCTACAAAATTTTCATTATTTTTTAATCTCGACCTAAGATCAAAATATTTGACGTATCTTTCAACAATCTCTTCAACTTTTAGCTCTTTTTTCTAACATTTTGATTTTCAACAAAGAAAAACTAAAATAAGAACAACAGAAAGCTCCAAAAGTATGGCAATGATATATATATATATACACACGCGCGTGCTAAGAGCATCTCCAATGCTTATGGTGTAGTGTAGGGTCACGTAGAGGAAAGATGTAGGGAGAAGTGTATTATTTTAATTGAAAGAAGTGTAGAAAAAATAGAGGGAAAAGTGAAAAAGAGGAGGGAAATAGATAAAAATTTAAAAATAATGATAAATAGTGGTGGAGAAGGTGAAGATGAAGTTGTGTTTTTAGATTTTACAAGTGACACGAGGAAGGAAAAGTGAGGAAAAATTAGTATAAATGAGTGAAAAACGATTAAAAGAAAAAGGAAATCTAAAGAAAATAAGAAACATGTTGGGTGTCTCTCTTTCCTTTCTTAACCTTTACCTTAGACTTGAGCATTGAAGATGTAGAGCATTAGAACATCTCTAATACATAATCATAATCATAGAATAATATGACAAATGACTAAAAAGAGATGATTTGTCACATTAAATGTTTGACATTATCATATAAATTGTCATGATATGACATTGTCTATGACAATGATAATGTTAAATATTAATTTATCCAATCAATTTATTTCTCTCTCTTTTTTTTTTTTTTCAAAATCCCGAATAATAATTTGCCTAATATCAATGTTGACATTAGAGAATTTTTTATACATCATCAAGTTGCATTGTAGATGCTTGGTCCAAACGTTTAATTAGCAAGATTACAATAATTGATGGGGCAGCAGCAAATTAAGAATTCCTGTTGTTGTTTATTTTCCCGTCAATAAAGTAACATTTTTCAATCTTTGAAAATATTATGTTTTATGGTCACAAGTTTAGTAGTATATGTACATTGCACATCTTTCCTATTAATGTTTTTTTTTTTCCTTTTCTTTTGGTCAAAGCCACGAGCTCTGTGATGACTCATTCCAAAAATCCCTTTTTTGTGCTACTTGTCTAAGTTGAAAATTGATCTCCGGTATAATTGATACTCTTTTGTCAGGAAATGAAAAGGTGTCCAGAAGTACTAAGTTTTTTATGAATCCAAATAAGACTTTATAATAACATGAAGCCAACTACCAATCATAAATATAGCAAAAAAAAAAAAAAAACACATGAGATTTCATATATGTAGTAACTTATGATTGTTAGTCGGACTCTTTTATAGAGCCCTATTTGGCTCTATAGAAAATAGGTCTGATGCACATAAGGATATGTATTTCAATTTCTTTTAAGAAAATATTAATTAGATTGGAGACAAGTATCTAGTCTAGATAAAAAAAAGTAATATTTTTTTTATTGGAGAATATGAAGTCCAACTTCTTTTAGTAAATGAATGAAATGGACTGTCTATTGCAGTAATGAAATGGCCATTGTTTGACCAAATTTTCTTTCTTGAAATCAGTAAATTAGTGCACGTGGAATTTTCGGGCCCTTGCTGCTTGTAATTATTTGTGGAAAGAGATAAAATGTCAAGGTTTGAAATTCAATTTTGTCACTTTTCTATTCATTTGGCGTCGACAATCAATATCGTTTGCAACGACGTGGGATCAAGGTTAATTCTATATCTACTGATAGGTACGAAGAGAAAAAGTTGTGACGTCTCATTTGCTTTGATTTATAATCTCCCATACTTTTCTTCTACTATGATGTTGATTTTACTCACCAAGACAAGTATAACTTCTAATGTTCTACGTATTTGTCACTGCACGTGTATTTCAAACTCTTTCACCTCAACACAACATACATATATTTGTTCTACATATTCATCATAACTAATAAGACTACTAATTAATTATTTTGGATGACCTTTTCTTAGTATAATTTTGAAAATCCTAGGAGTGGAGATGGCGACTCAGAATTCAAATTAAATAACTTGGTAATTAGACGGTACTTTTAGTTTTAGCATTTGGACAAAGCCCTCTTGGTCCATTTGTGATCCACCATCCCTCTTCTTTTGAACAAGATTTTTTCTGTTTTTGAGAAGGATCACCTATATGTAAATGATGGGAAGATTTTAATTAATACGTTGGCCTTAAGATTTTGCCACTAGTGAGCATGCGTCATGTTGTATGTCACACGGTTAGAGGGCACATTAAACTTGCGCTTTATGAGTGACTTTATTTTTGATTTCTTGGTGTATTTATAATTATATCATACACATAAATAATAATATAAACAAAATAAACAAACAAGTAGCATGCATGCTTTGGAAAACTATAACATCATCCAAATGCCACTCTCTCAGTCAGGCCTATAGTTTGAAAGGAATATTATATATACATAGATCAAATGGTTGATTTTCGGCTTGTCACTATATATATACAATTGCCTTTGAGCAGAGTTGCCAAGGTACTATTATTTCTAAAGCCATCATGAGTGACCAGTTTTCAAACTCCTCTCTATGGGGACAAAACTACTATCAAGATCACTCAGAACTAGTACTCGATGAATACTTCTCGGCCACCCCATGTCCCGAATTTTCCGACGCGACTATAGTGTCGACCACTACTCAACTTGACACCGATCATGAAACCCTTTTTAGCGGTAAGGATAGTGTAGTGGCCGGTAGTGCTTTTTCCAGTGAGAGCCCCGAGAACCCGAGCTCATCGGATTTGAAGCCGAAAGGTGACAATCCGGGGACTCCTAAACGGAGGCGGTCAAGAGCGTCGAAGCTGACGCCCACCACTTTCCTGAATGCCCACATAACAAATTTCCGATCCCTAGTGCAGAAACACACTGGTTGCCACAAAGAGAGAGGGCCGATAACTTTATGTTTTGGATCGGCATCAACGCCATCATCGACTGCCACCAATTATGGTCAACCGATCAATGGACTAATTTCGGCGAATAATTCGCCGGAGGCAGTTTATGGCCAGAATACTTACGGTACATATCAGCAGGCTGGTCAGTCCTACTATCAAGTGCAAAATGATCATGAGCATCATTATCATAACCAGTACCAGTACCAGAATCAGCAGTACTTCTAGACAGGATAAAGACCCATATTCATAGTTGCAGTTGATCATTGTGGAAATTAAGGTTTGGATGTTGGTTCTGATGGATTATATAGTCATGATATCCTATGTAAATTTAAGTCGATGCGAGTGACATCAATTTCTCATCCAAGGTTGAAGATTGTTGTTGTACTAGCTACCTTAATTATAACACAATATAACTTGCACTAGTTGGCTTGGCTTTTTGTGAGTATGAATTTGTATGGTTTAATAAAGCCAATAAAGAATTTAATATTGCTATAACATGCAATTCTTGTGGGAAGAATAATCTTATATATATTTTCATGCATGCGGACTCAAAGATCTCATCCTTTTCTCTTTGGATATCATTTTCACTACCATATATTTGCAATGAGACACCCATCCGATCGATATCAAACAATATATTAACAGACAAATGTGTTATTAATTAAAGTTTGATCAGAAATGGGGATAGCAACGGGACAAGGAATCCCCAACCCACATACGGGGACGAAATGGAGGATGGGATGAAGAGTCATCCCGCTGAAACGGGGACGGGGTAGAGCCCCACTCTCAAAAATTTTATTATATAATCATAAGGGTAACTTATCACACTCTTATGTTGAAGTAACACACATCAATACGAGAGCACGATAAACCATCCTCATAATTGTTTCATAAAATTGTTATCCTGCTCCGTTTAAATTTTATTTTATTATATATTTGTTTGGTTTGCTTTCTTTCTTTAAAGAGGGTTTGCTAAATTATGTTAATGTATGTGTTTAGTATAAAAAATGAATGTCATGACCCATACTATAAAACAAAAAGAGATTTAATCACATTATGAATTTTGTCATTCCAATCTCTTCCCATCCATGATGGAATGGGGCGAGGATTGGAATGAGAGAATTTCTTAGTGAAGTGGGGATAGAAGATTCGAGTCCTTAACTCGTATCCATTTTGTTGACATTCTTAATCAGTCATCACTTTTATTTGCCGGTTTCACAAGACGCACGGTTACTATGTTTACACCCATCACTTAAAGAATATTTTCGTAGAAACAAGGTTTAATTCATGCGTCGGGTTGTTCTTTATCTTCTATACATATACTTCTTCCATCTCATGAAAATAGTCTCCTTCTGATTTTCACGTAGACTAAGAAAGTGCAATTAATTTGAGAAGGTAGAATTTAAAAATATTTTTTCTAATATATCCCTTCATTTAATTAACTTTACACTTTTATAGTTCTTACTTGTTGATAATAATACATATTAAATAGGAATATATAAAAATTTTAAAAATTTAATTAAAAAAATTGAATCATAATTTGAGGCGAATGAAAAAAAGAATAATAGGCTATTTACGCAATGAAGGGGTATAAATTAATTTGGGTGGAGGAGGAGGTGGTTGGTGTCCGGGAAAGGTAAAGAATTCAAGTCATCCTACTTTTGTTGGCCTTGCCAGCCGTCATGTTGTGATTTGTTGATCATTAATCACTCCATTAGCATTTTTTTTTTATTTCGATGAAAGTCAAATCGTTTGACGATGAATACCGTCCCCATCACTGATGCGCAAAATCACCGCATTCGTCACTCTTGACCCACTATTTCAAAATGACCAGTCGCCGGCTCGTTTCTCCATCTTTCTCTTTCTATTTGACTACTATTTCCGGCGACCGCTCCGGGGAGGGTGGGGTGGGGTCGTTGAGTGTTTTTTTTTGTAATTATTATTTTTAAATATTTTTTAAAATTAAAAAGTTAAGGAGTATAACAGTCATTTTTATGAAAAGTTAATAGAATAGTGGCAAAAAGGATGATTCGTGCAAATTTATGAAAGGTCGGCGATTTAGAAGGTTGAAAAAAATTGAAAATACAACTGATTCTTAACTCAAAAGTTGAGAATAATTTATGAAATTAATCCAATTTTCTAATACCTGTATATGTGTCGTCTGTAATATATAATGTCTCATGTAATTGCATATATATGCACACTACATGAATACATGCAGTCATCAAGGCCGACTCTAAAAATTTGAGTGCCCTGTGTGATAATATAAAATGATGCTCCCTTCAATTAAATTATAAGGGCTATATTAGAAAACTAAATCTTATTATAATCATAGTATTTTACATTAAAAACAATAGTGCCCCACTTTTTTTACCCCACTTTTTTTATTAACTTGTCGGATTTATTTATTCATTTTTTTATGATTAACGACAAATTTAATTTTCAAAGTAGGCCTTGTTTAATTTTTCTAATTTATAAAATTCATTCTAATTCTTAATTCAATTATTCTAGAAATTTTTCAAAAATTTTAAAGTCACACCTATTTTAAAAAAAAAAGAGTGGTGCCCCTTGGATGATGAAGCCCTATGCGATCGCACAACTTGCATACCATTAGAGCCACCTATGGCGGTCTATTCTACATGAATTAATCTATTTGAGTACACAGGTAAACAAAAGCTAAAACAAGAAGGGGTTAAAATTCCCTCATTACTCTTAAAATAACTTTGAATCCCCTTCGAATTGTGCATGGTTAATAAGGTAATTTAAACTCTTTTTTGTTATAGTTTCTGTCTACATGTATGTCCAAATAGCGTAACTCATTATGCATACTAGAACTTTATAAAACATTGTGTTACCGTGGTTCGAAAAATTATTACAGTAGTTAAATTCTCACATTTTGAACAAGAGATCCTAGATTGAAACCGCACATGTCCATCCCCTATCAAATAAAAAAATGCCCCTTGCGTTCCATAATATATTAGAAAATTGTTGTCAACGTTCAGACAAAGACCTAAAATCAACTAGCTTAATTCGCAAGCTGAAACTCCCCAAAGAGACAGAAGCATTGGTTTATTGAAAGTTAAATAAATTAAGAGATGCGAACTCACTTGAGGTGGATGAAAGATTATGTAACTATTACTTGTTAATCGCTTTCACACTGACAATTAATTGGTCAATTCTTTGTAAACACTAGCTAGGAAACTTCGCATTATATTTTTTAAAATTAATTACAATTATTAATTTGTTTTTTTTTCTGATACAAAGGGATGGAGGGGAGTGAAAATGTTCTAGCGCTATATGTGTGGTATTTTATGGCACCACACAGCCCATGTAGCGTTTATATGGACACTCTACATACACACAATATGGGTTGTGTGGCGTCATAAGGTACTACACATATGGCGCTAGAACACCACCCTAGAGAGAAAGGAATGGTGGGATTCGGACCCGAGACTACCGGGTAAAGAGTTAAATCCTTAACCACTAGACTAGCTCTTTGATCCATTAATTTGTTTTTCATATGACAATTAGTTAATTAATATTTGAATAATTCGAAAAATGTAAACATCTGAAATAAGTAATTAATAGTGTGTTCATGAAAATTTCTAAAGAGAGCTAACATCTCCCTTATGGAGTGAAAAAGTATCACATGGCCCTTTGTTATTGGGGGATCAAGGAGCCCGCCTCTTAATCCTCAAATAACAGGATACCATGTAACACTTTTTCACTCTATAAGGGAAATATTAACTCTCTTTAGACAGACCGGTGTGTTCATAGGTAATTAGAAGCAGATGACGCACCTTGGGAGCCCAAATTTTGTCAAACTTCCAGTAATAATTGATCAAACTAAGAAAGAATAATCCCTATAGATAAATAAATGTTAAGCAGCTGCTATGTCCTTGTCCACCACGCATCAAAACGGAAAAAGAATCATAATTAATTAAAGTTCAGGAAACCCCCAAAAAAAAAAAAAAACCTAAGAATATATTATAAAGCGTGACAAAAAGTAAAGATGTCTATAAAAACTTAGCACATATGAATTATTATTAACTTGTCGAATTTGTAAATATATGGCAGCGATATTTGACTGAATATTTGTGTCTTTTCAAACATCGTGTAACACCAAAAACCTTTTAACTATTAAATCAAGGTAGGGTAAGTTTGGGATTGCGATTAGAACCCTATTTCTGCTTCTCAATAAATCAAGAGGAGTTTTAGGTTTTTGATAAATTTCAAAAAAAAAATGCATACTTCATCTATAACAGCAGATTTGAAACAACACAAAGTGTAGAATTTCAAATTCTGCTTTTAACTTTTTGAATTATTTATTTATTTACAAAATTTTAATTTAAGCTTTTTTAAATATTGAAATTTTCAAATTTATATCAATTTTCTTATAAAACTCATGACTCATATCTATTTTTTTGTTTTTTATATGAGTTATAAATTTATTATAATAAACATTGAAAAATCGAATTGTTGTATATAGATACATAATATAAATTAAATTTGTTTAATTTTTAGATTACATAGATACACATTTTAGTTATAATTTTGAATTTGTGAAATTTAATATTAGCACATTGAATATGAGAAAACAATTACATAATAATAAAATTATATATGAGTATTAACCTAAACTGAAAATTAACTGTAATTACGTTTAAATGACAAAAAAAAATTACATAATATAATAATATATTAGAACATTGTTAGAGTAAATGTCCTTTTTAAGTAATTATATACTCACACGACATTAAAACATTTAAAGTTACTGAACATTTAAATGTTTTTTTTTTTTAACAATCAGTAATTTCTAAAATATAATTTATTAACTAGTCAACTGATTCTTCTAACCGCTGTTTTTTCCTCCAGTGCAGCAAAAGTTGATTTCTCGTCCAGCACATTAATACCAAACTAAGTCTTAGTTTCTGTCATTTGAATTTTTCCTTTACACTTACCAATTAAAAATAAAACTAAGAGTTATTGTTAGGATCAGCGCTTTCTTTTGAGAGTCCTAAGCAGGGGTCTTAACTTTTATTGGAGTCAAAATTTAGGATGGTAATTTGACTACAAAACATTACTCCCTTTGTCCTACTTAAATAGGTTTGCTCTCAATTCCACAAAGTTTAACAAAAGTTTAATTACTGCTGTTAGGAAAGTGAAATTTGAGAATGTCTATTTTCTTAATATACATTTCAAATAGGTTTGCTCTCAATTCCACATAGTTTAATAAAAGTTTAATTACTGCTGTTAGGAAAGTGAAATTTGAGAATGTCTATTTTCTTAATATACATTTCCTGATATACGTATTCATTTTCTAATTATTTCATTTTACTTTTGTTGATAAAGATGTACATTAAATTAAATAAGTGTACATAAGAAAATTAAAATTCCAACTACAATTCAATAAAGAAAGTAGCTAGCCTATAATTTGACACTGATAAAATAGAAATATAAAGACTATGTTATTGCGTCGGACGGAGTAAAAGTTTGAGATGCAAACATGGTGAAAATTAAATGACTTAAACTAGGAAAATTCCACAGAGACATAATGGAGTGTAATGTGGCAAAATTTTTCACCGTTGATGTTTTCTACAATATGTGATGCATGAGAAAATAGATGACTACTATAATAACATGGAATTAATGACATTATTATTATTAAAATTTTCCTTCTACCAACCAAAGTAATTAAAAAAATTCGCATATATGTTTGTGTATTAAACTTCTTTGTTCGACTTTTTGTTTAGAGACCTTTTGTCGGCTATTCATTGGTTAATTAACATGTAGCCTTAATTACTTTTGCATTGTGTTGACTCATTTCTCTTATAAAATGTTTTTGACAGTGGCGATAGGTTCGGGCTTTGGAACAAAGAGAAAAATCTCAACTCATTGAATGAATAATTTCATTAGCACAATCAATATACGATACAGAATTGAACGATCATCATATCAAAAATTGCCTGCTAAAAGGAGAACAACAGGAAGGCAATGTTTAGACGAAATTAAAGGAGTCGTTTTCCCCAAGTACAGCTTCCTTTGAGTTGTGAAAGTACAGGCTGATTTATACGTCACTTAAACTATCTTTGCATGCTTGTAAATGAAGCTAAGTGAAGCTTGTTGGATCATTTACTTGGTCAAATATTCAACAGTCAATGCTTTACAATTAAAAATCTTGATTTGCATTGTTAATCATATCTTAATCATATTAAATAACAATTTTTAGACTGGTCAGTAACACGTCACAAACATAGGGATTAGAGAGCGTTGATTACATTATTATTTATATATTTACTCATGATCCTCCGCCCTCCACCCGCATCCACATTAGTCCAGGTTAAAGTTAACTCAACAGCCTATAATTAAAAGTTTATCCCTTGGTGATGTTCCAAAAATAAATAAATAAATCAACAACTAATTAAAGAAGGATCCTAGTCGTACAATCGAGTGCAGGTCACAAGTTCCAAATTTGGAAGGCAGTTGTTGCTATATATATAGCTATTTATGATCATAATACGATTATTGTTTCTATATAGCCAATTAGGCATAGTTAATCTTTAGTCTACAAATCTGGCCTCCTCTAGAAGAGTTGATCTTTGATGATGGGATGTGTAATTGAGCTTTGATATGGCTATTTATGATCTTAAGACAATGGTTCCTATACAAGGACAGTGATGTGATACAGTATAATCATAATTAGTCTATGGATCTAACATCGTGCTAGAAGAATTGAGCTTTGATAAGACGTGTAATTTTTTCTTTTCACACAACAACATGGCAAATACTCACTTTTATGCACTCCCAAAGACATATTTTACTACCACATACAAAGTAACCTATGCGATTTGACGTTGGCATCTGAGTCAAAGTCTATTTTGGGGCTGTGGATAAAACAACCTTGAAAATAACATAAGATGGGTCATAAGGATGATCTAATCGCTTTCAATTAAAAAAAAAAAAGATGATTTAATCAAATATTTTTATATTATGTCATTAAGATAAGCACTGAAGTTCCTCGAACCAGCTCGCCCATTAATTATTCTAAAACGCGTTAAAAAGCGTCAAGACAAAATATTGACTTCAAATGCGCCTAAACAGTTCACTGCGTGATAAAAATATAATTATTGTGTGATAAAAGCGCAAAGTACGGTGAAATACAACGTCCTAATTATGAGTATAAATGTCACTTAGACACCGCTTATATGAGTATTTAGAGCACAACTTACAAATAGTATGGTATGGACACGCATCATTTGACAGGATTAATATAAATTACTAGCTGGCCAATATAATGTGCGTTATAATTCCAATCCTCAATTATTCCTTATAATATCCCATAATTCCTTAACCTCTGCAGCGTTGCAATGCAACAATCCACTGGTACAGTGAACACAAAACATTCTTGTCCAATGGCTAATACCAACCCCAAACTAGGAAGCCCACGTAAGGCAATCCGGAAACGATCGAGAGCGTCTAAGAAGACAAAGACGACACTCCTCAATGCCGATGAGACCAACTTTCGTGCACTCGTGCAACAATTCACCGGTCGTCCGTCCCCCTTGGGGGCTTATAAGGGGCCGATCACTTTGAATTTCGGCGTCCCATCAGAAGACGATGACTTTAGTGAAACCTCGACGATTTCGCTACTTGGAGACTACAATTACAATACCCAAAAAGGTCATGGTGATCAGCAACTGCACCTGAAGAACTATCAAGAACAAGATCATGAGAAATTGCAAGAAGATCAATTGGGTAATTATTTCTTGTCATATGGCACCAAAGATGATAGTGAGGATCATGCATTTGTGTCGGCCTTAAGCAACACAACTTCAGATGAGTTGACTTTAGATGATTTTGATATAATAAACGACCTTTTCTTATAAGATCTGCCTCAAGAATATTATTCCTCGGACGGAACCAGCAGCGGGATCATCAACGATGATTTTTGGCATGGGGATGTTAAGATATATTGAGGTTTGTTTTATTCCCCCGTAATCATGTGAAGTCTTGAAATAAGATAAAGATCGAAGAAGAAAGCTTGCATTAACTCGTCGAGAAGTCAGACGGATCTCTACTCTGAATTACATTAATAATAATGGACCATCAATTCTTTTTTTTTTTTTTTTTTTCTGAAATCATTATTAGAACTTGTAAGTTAATATAGTAATATTACATGCATTCACGTTTTTGAACATCAAAATTATGTTAAAGATCCTTCAATAATGTAAACTTTTTCCTTAAATAAATCTAGTTTTTAATACTCTCATCAATATCATCATCTCGCGAAGACAACTGGTTGTGTATCAGGCTCCACGGATTGTTTTCTACTTCCTCAACCTTAATTTGATTTATTATGTACTTATTTTATTTTACTTTATTTTTTGAGTGGGTGGGTGGGTTATTTTGGACTCTAGTAATGAATAAATCAATTTTCACCAACAAAAGAAAAAAGGGAGCTCTCATCAATATTTTATACGGGTACACAGATATCCTGAGATGGAATATCCACCATACAGGTCGAATATATGTCACCACTTAGAAAACCCACAAAAAATGAGCTCAAACATGTGATTGAAAAATCTGTCTTCTTGCCGACGTATAACCCCAAATTGGTTGAACTCAGTTATTTGGCAGGATCAAACATTACTTGTGGATAACTCTATTCGTGAATGGAATGCATGACCTACCAACAAAGAATTTTATTTTATTCTGATTCAACAATGAGGTTTAGTTATAACCGGTTAGATGTTTCTCTATCTTATAGATTAAAAAAAAAAAAGAATTAAGCGTTACACTTTTACCCTACCTAATTATTTATCACTGCCTTTTTCGATTGAGTATCACATCAGCAATACTTCTTTTTCATCAAACGTGATTGTTAGTTTCATCGTGAAAATGTGTAGTATTGTAATTTTAAGTAAATAATAATAATAATAATAATAATAATAATAATAATAATAATAATAATAATAATTGAAGGGGCAAATTCCCAAATAGACAGAAAACAACATTGATAATTCTGTTCGATTGAAACGCACAAAAATCTCAAACGCGACATCTGTAAAATGACGGTCTGATAAAATATTACAGAATTCGGCACTTGGACTGGAGGAGTCCGAACTCCGAAGACGAATTCTCGGGTTGCAATGGCTAAAAGCATTGATTTTTTGTCCGCGTCACTTCAAATTCTGGGTTCCTTATCTGGACCGTCATTTTATGGAAATCGGAGGCATCCCGATTTCGTCAAGTTTCGTGCTTCTTACTTTGATTACCCTCTAGCTAGCAAAATTGACGTCAGAAGTAAGTTGCTTAGATATATTATGCGTCAAGCTCACTCTGATTGAGTACTGAGTATAAATTTCCTATGGAGCAGTGTGTGCTTTTCGCCTTTTCCCAGCAAAAAAGTGAGAAAAGAAATTAAGTAGAGTGGCCTCTTTGGGATTTTTGTTGTTTTATATGAAGTTCAAGAATTTTTTCTGGGTAATAGTTAATAGTTTGACGACATTAACGTTTACCATAGTTGTATTGAGGCTTTCTGGTTGCAAGATGCACTTTCTGACAGGAAGTTTATTCCTTTCTGAAAATTAAGCTGTTCCCTAATCTGAGCATATAATCTTATGACTGTCTTATGTGGTATGCTAGTTAATCTGGTAGTCTTATAGGCTTATAACAGAATTTGCCATGGGAGGACTTGTGTCATCCAAATTCTTGATGCATAAAGTAACAATATCTTGCTTGTTACATGCTTGTGGCATTGCCAACATGGATTACAATGGCCGGGCATTGAAGTATTTAGGTGATGGTGTTTCTGTTGCTTGATTGCTACTTTATTAAAGATTGAAAAAGGCTCTCCTAACATCCTGAATTGACCTAGAGTATTTTCCTCCTAACCGTGATAAAGATTGAAAGGGCTTTCCTAACATCCTTTATGGACCTACATAATGAAGCCGCTTTCTCAGGGTCTGCTCATTAGTAGGAAAAAGATGTTCGGGTGAGTGGAGATGAGTGTTAATGCTTAAAAACGTAAAAATAAAAACGAGTTTCTTTTGAAAAGACCATATTATTCGGAATTCATATCATGTTTCTGCATATTGTATTATCCCAGAATGTTCTAAGCCAGAAAATGCCACCTGATTTTGGTTTCGTACTAAGCTCTAATTGAAAGGCATAAGGCAGACTGCGTGTATAATGTGATTCGTTCCGTACCTTTGGGGAGGCCATTATCAATTTCACGTCTAACAAACATTAGTGCTTTCATGAAACTGTTATGAAATGTAAGTAAAAATTTAAACATATATATGCCATTGAACTTTTTATGAGGTTGCATGAACCCACCAATTTATACCCAAACGTAGTATCATTGTTCAAGTTAATTTTCTCTGTTTCCGGCCATGATATGGAAATTCAGCATGAGGTCATTTAACTAAATACTAAATGGTGGAGAATTTTTAAAAAGGGCAAAAAAAAAAAAAACTCATTGGTGTGCCTAGTCTAGATTATTGAAGAGTCGAGGATCTCTATATGGTCGTTCAATAACCTTACTCCTTGCTAGAAAAGAGAAGAAAATATGTAATAAAGGAATTTATAGGAAAATTAAAAAAAAAAAATCCACGAGTATTTTTATCAAAGATTCTGCTTACTAAGAATTCCTAAAACAGATGATTGCTGCTAAGCTTCATTTATACAATCAGCATTCCATGAGGCATATTATTTTCTGAGATTCGTAGATTTTCTAGCAAATCCACTTCCAACTACTGTCTGGACTCTCGAAACTCGTTGATGCTTTGGACATTGTTCTCTATTTGGACTTATTGAATGTAAAACTAATTGTACATTGTGAACTTAGATATTCCATTATCGACTAGTGAAAGTAGTTTGCAGAAGGAATTCTCCAAATTTGGGCAGATAGCTGAAGGTAAATTTGACCGCTTCATTGAATGTCTATTACATTCTGCTCCAAGTGAATTTTGGTTATTTGAAGTCTTCTATTCTTAACTGGTAGTTAAGCTTGTCAAGGATGAAGCAACAAAGAAGTCAAAAGGATATGCATTTATACAATATGCTACACAAGAAGATGCAATGCTTGCTCTAGAAAGCATGGATAATAAGGTTTCACCTTTATCTGTTTTCTTCATAGATTTCATTGCATATTCATTTCGGTCTCAAGAATCTGTTTTCTTTCGTTCCTTTTTTTTTTTTTCTTTCTCCTATCAGTACATTGATGGCAGGGTGCTATATGTTGAACTTGCGAAGCCTAGAAAAAAGGATTTTGGTGGGTACCCTAGAACAACTGGTCCTCCTCAACAGCAAAGTTTGGCAACTAATGAAGAGTGACAGCAGCTGCTACTAATTTACACTTCAGCATGCCTTATTTTGCCACTGTTCTTATCCTCATTCTGCATGCATTTTTTTTTTAAAACTGCGTAGCAACACATAAAAGTTAATATGTAGCAATAGTTTCGGCTTATTTCTGAAGATCAAACCACCTCCTTCCTTCAGAGTAAGCATATTGGATGTTGGAACTGACTCAAGGAGGATGGAGTGGCTTCTTGTACACATACTTTTGTTTTACCTACCATTTGTAAGAATGTATTAGATGCTTGAAACAGTGGAGTAAGTTGTTTTTCATCCATATCTTTTGTTCTTTACCATCCTGTCACAACGTATACTTTTAGCTACACAAGAAAAAGTTATTGGACCTTGCCTGCCAGGTTGATGTGCCAAATCAGTTGGTCTCTTGGCATATCCAATGTTTTATGCGGTCTGGCTATAGAAACAAATCGACCTCCGAATTTGGAGCCCGACCACCAATTACAGGGGCTATGTGTATTTAAATATACATGGCCTCCTGTAATTGGTGGTCGAGTTTCATATTCAGAGCCCAATTTATTTCTATAGAAAATTTAATGCGTTATATCCGTTGGAACTGATGTGAAACTGCCGTGTGATTTTATAGAATTTTGCTTTACAATATTTATTTTTAGTCTATTCATTTTTTCCAATTCACACTGGGGAAACGGTTGGTGTTCTTTGTCGTCCTGGTTCTGATGTCCTTGTGCCCGCACTAAGCCTTAGGAAGGCCAAAGCTATTGTCAAGGAGCCCAACTAAGCTGGAAGAGTCAATTAATGCATGCCCCATCCCGCCCCATCCCGCCCCCACACCAAACCAAAAAAATAAAAATAGTAAACAAATAAGAAAATTATCAATTTGATGAAACATCAAATAAGTACTGGTTTATGTGCTTATTTGAAAGAAAAATTTTAAGAGGACATGAAAGAGAATATTATTAGGTGATATTTTTATATGGCACACTTGTATTAGATGATAAAAAAGTAATCATGTAATCATCACTCAATAAATATGTATCATATGAAAATGTCTTCTATTAATGTCTCATTATCATGTCCTTTTAGAATTGCTCAATTTGAAGTGATCCAACAGCAAATAAGTACTGGTTTATGTTTTTCTTTTAGAATTATGATTACAATAATGGAGGAACATCCAAGGGAACCCCCGTACTTGGTTCCAGAAGGCCGAATATGCTAAATGCCAATCCTTTTTCTCCCTCCCTTTTAAAGTTGTAATTTAAAGACTTCATAATAAGGTTGGTGAAAATTTAAAGTTCCACTTATCTGTTACAGTTTATGCGTTACGAATTTTTACGCTTTTCACCTAAGGGTTTGTTTACCTGTCAAAATTTTCTAAATTTTTTCATTAATTAACAAACATTATGCACTTGATTTGTCACACTCCCAATTTTAACAATAAGAGAAACATTTAAACATGTATCTCAAGTCTAAAATCAAGTGTGAGACTTTGCAAATACAAGCTAAATACTATTGAAACGTTTTCGCTACGCACTCTGATAATTAAATATATTGTAGGCTACCTACAACGAAACATTGGCCACGCGCCGAAGCCTCGATCACATACATGTATCTTCTCCATCTTGGAATGACCCAGCCACATAATTTTAATTTAATGCCTACAAGATTGTAGAATGAGAGTTAGTGAATAACAACATGCATTGGCCCACGTAAAACAATGCAAGGAAGATCAACAGATGACAAAGATACAAAGACACAAAATTCGGGCACATCACTAATTTAGCCTCTACTCGGAAGTCATACGATACAAATGTAAAAATAACTAAGACCACACAGTAAGGCTATAGTACCACAAAGCGATTCAAATATAATTCAAACACAGATAGATAGCGTCACTAGTGAGGCCTAAGAGCAAATAACAATGGTTTATCCAATAACAAGTGTACACACTTAGATATCAAATGTCAAAGCAATACACTAGGAGCAGGAATCAATTATGTATTATTGAATACCAAAAAGAATTAAAGAAGGCACAAGATTCGAAGAGAGAGAGTTAAGGCACATGTTACTCACCTTTTAATTTGATTTTCTCCACTCCATAATCTTTCTTATTAATTATTAATAATCTCCTCATTTGTTTTCTTCAATTAAACGTTATATCTTTATATTATAAATAGGGAACAATATATATTTGTAGGGTAAAGGGACGTGGAGGTATTGGTGGAGATGTCTTGGATGAGAGCCTTGATTATTTGCCCTTTTTATAATAGTTAGGAATTAAATTAATTTAAATAGCTTGTGGAATCCACAAATTACAAAGTTAACAAGTGTCCTAAACACTTGATATCGTTAGCAAATTAATTGTAAAAATATCATATGTCTTGACACATGGCAAGGTAATGTCCATTTGTTAGTTATAATTATAATACGTCTTAAAATTTGGCAAATTTATAGCAAATTGACAAATCTGGCCATCAATTATTTATGAAAATGGAAAATGTCTTATATATTTGGTAAAACTAGCACCCTCTAAAAATAACGTCTTATAATTTAGCAAAGTTTATTGAAAATTTCCTCGAGATGTTACACGACTAGCCTTGATTTGAACTATTTTCTGTGCTGTCACGGACTAGAGCTAGTTGTGTAATCTTGCCAAAATGTACCCCCTTAACGTAAAGACGTGTAATTCTAATTCACTGAGATGTAGTGACTCATGATTTGTATCATGATTCGAACAACTTATTTAGACATAAGTCTAAACACGCTTATTTTAAGAACTTATAGTTTGTCAACTTTAGATCTTATATCATGCATTAATGCGTGAAAATAAGTCATATTTGTTGATATATATTTATGTTTGACCCTATTCAAAGTCGAACCTTTACCATTGATTTGTCTCCAATTAACCAGCAGAGTATGTACGAAGCATATTTTTGAAAGTTTCGTAAAAAGTGATTCATTTTTTTTTTTTTAAGAAAATATGTGGTTAAAAAATAATACAAGGAGTCGTGAAAAATGTTTTTCTAAAGAATTTTTTATTAAAAATAAATTTATGCAAAAGTTGAGAAAATTTGATTCTAAAAACTGGGGAGTCTGACATGACTTGTCTTTTACTTCAAGCTGCAGTAAGCACAGGGCTCACACTCACGGACGCAGTGGAAATGGAAAATAATCAACTGAACGGCAAATCGTTGCCGGAGTCTGAACCGCCGACGGACCGGCCGGTTCGGGTCTATGCTGACGGAATTTACGATCTATTCCACTTCGGCCATGCGCGTTCTCTCGAACAAGCCAAAAAGCTGTATTCTTGTTATCGCTCTGTTCTTTTCTTTTCTCTATTTCTGTGCTAATGGAACTTGTTGGGTTTCTTCGTGGCTTATGAAATTGTAATGTTTCTTGTTGCTCTGAGGAAGTCTTCAAGTAAGGAGTGTTAATAATTGATGGTTTCTTTTTGAAAATTACAAACTTCTGGAATTGAAAAGGTTATGATATTGCAAATTACGAAGATAAACCTGTTCGCCTGTACCTGGTATGAACTTGTGGAGACGAGCGAATTAAAGTAATCGATCATTTATATTAATTGGTAAATCCAAATAATAATTATTCTTTGGATTTTGAGGAGTTGATAGTGAAGTTATATTCGTCCGTGTAGATAGTCAGTGACTATTTTCACATGAATTAAGAAACAATAGTTAATATAGTTGAAACATTAAATTTTACTTTATTTTTTCATATATATCATCGTGTCTCATCAATTGTTTGAAAGACTTTTAATGTATAGGCAGTTGAATAATAATTAATGAGGGACACATGTAGAAATAAAACATTAAATACATATTTAATATAGTAAGTGGACTATCTTTTTGAGATGGAGGTACTAATTTATACCATTAACTATAAGGTTTTATTTCTTAAAATATTGTCTGAAAACTCTGCTATTAACTGAATTGTACATGAAGAAATGAAAATTTTGATTGGAAGTCCTTTTTTCTTTTTCCAGCTGTAATTTTGTCATGTATTATGGGAATTTTAAATGGGTTTTGAGAAGGCGATAATGTTTCTAAGTTTTTTTTCTGGTATGACAATAGTGAATATATGTGTAGTAGCGTGATCCTAAAATTATATGAATATGGCAAACTGTAGGGCTTTTAAACACTGGAGTTAACTATTTGAAAGAAGTGTAGCTGTACTAATTCTGGAGTAACGTCTGCATGTTTTTGCTAATTCAGTGACTTGTTTAGTACAGTGTTTGTTTCTTCAGTTTATTCACTCGAAATGTTACTTATGGATGTCTCACCAAAAAAAAAAAAAAGGAGGATCAAGCAATGTTACTTACTACGCCTTTTATTGTTGATAGTTCTATGCATATGAATATCTGGGTAAATTTGAAAAATCTGATGCTCGACTTGTCAATTATGCTCGTATAGATTTCCCAACACTTACCTTCTCGTTGGATGCTGCAATGATGAGATCACCCATAAATACAAGGGGAAAACAGTTATGACTGACAAGGAGCGATATGAATCTCTCCGCCATTGCAGGTTGTTGTGATGTAAATTATAGGATTGTGAATCGCTGTCTCCATTTTGGCTTTATAAATAAATAAATATATATATATATATGAACCTGTATGGATGAGGTTTTTCTGAGTTTTGTTCATCTTGAACTGTCTCTGTTTACGGAGTTGATCATTATTGAAAATTGACGATCCTGCCACGCATGAGAATTTTTTTCCTGGCACTCAAACAACTGAACTGACCCACCCCACCCCTGCAAGAAATAAATAAATAAACAAATAAATAAATAAAAGAGAGTAAAAAACATAATTCTTGCATTAGGTATTCATCATTTAAATTGTTTCAAATGTGGGAGTGGGCACAATGTGCTTGTGTTCTTTTTCAAAGAATGGGGGTTGAGCGAATGCTTTTGAGCAGGCACGTAGTATCTGCATGTACTTTGCCTTGAGACCAAGTAAACATAGATTATTTATTTGACAAATATCATCACGTTATTCTTTGAGCCTTTTTTGTATGACTTTGTATTGAGCATTTGGTTTCCTGTTTATTTTTATTAAAGATGGGTTGATGAAGTTATTCCAGATGCACCATGGGTGATCACACAGGAATTCATTGACAAGCATCAGATTGACTATGTTGCCCACGACTCTCTTCCGTAAGGTCACCAAACCCAAAACTGTTTTTATGTGCTCATCTCAGGAGATCTGTTATTTAAAATGAGAAGTCATTTTTCCCCGTGAAGATCATCTATTAAATCCTCTTTATCCTATGATTTCAAATTTAATGTGGTGGACAGTGCAAAATCCTCGCCCTCATTTTGGTAGTAGCCCGAAATTTCCTATCTGAACTTGGATGGATTTTATTTAAAATGGAAAAAATGAAGGAAAGCAAAAACTAATCTGTGTGTAATATTCTTTTAACAAGAAACTTTAGGACAAGTCCATAATAGAAAGTTGTCCACTGGGATGGGTGACATCTTCTTCCTTGAATGACATATTACGTCTTTTAGTTCTTGCTCCAGTTTTTACTGATACATCCAGGGTAACATTACGTAATAGTTTCCTTTTGTTGCTGTTGTTGAAAAGTTGGAATATGTTAATTGTTCCCGTCTTTCTACATGTCAGTTATGCTGATGCAAGTGGGGCGGGCAAGGATGTTTATGAATATGTGAGTACAGATTGTGTTATAGTTATGTGAAATGAAATTGTCTCTCTTTAGTTCTAGTCGTTTTGTTCTTAATTTTTGTTGCATGAATTATCCAACCAACACTTTTACATCTTGTGAAGTTTCCTGCCTGTCGTACTTGACTTCTAGATGTTTTGGTTTCTATTGCTAACTGGGATTATGGTTTCAGTTAATGGATCAATCAAATGATATATCTTCCGATCTCCCTTCTCTGGCCCCCATATTGGATTGCACTTGTCCAAATTCTGTACCCTTTGATCCTCCACTTTTAAGTTTATCATTTAAAACTAAGTTATAGTTACGATGCTATGCTTCTCTTAATGTGGAGTTGTCTATCATCGCGGTGGAAAGTGAAGTTACTTGTCCTCTGTGTCTTGTTTTCTAGGTCAAATCAATTGGAAAATTCAAAGAGACAAAGCGGACTGATGGGATCTCTACATCGGACATAATAATGAGGATTGTGAAAGATTATAATGAATATGTGATGCGCAACTTGGACCGAGGTTACACAAGAAAGGATCTTGGCCTTAGCTATGTGAAAGTATATCCTTTGATTGATCATGTTTATCCAAAGTTTCTTGTTACACTTACTTCGAAATTGCTTTGCGAAATATTGACGTTCTATTTGTTTGTTCAAGGAAAAAAGGTTGAGAGCTAACTGGGGGCTGAAAAAGTTGCACGAGAAAGTGAAGAAACAACAAGAGAAAGTGGGGGAAAAGGTATAAATATTCTTTTCAGAGAATACTGTAGCTCTGTGTTTTTCTGTGAGATGAACTAGATAGGGGGAGATGATCTTTGGGATCAGCCTATCTTTTTTCCCCCATTTTGTGCTTTTCTTATTTTACATTGATCCTTCTACATGACTTGAATAGCAGTATTCTCCTTTTAGGTTGCAACTATCCAAATTATCATATTGGGAAACATATCTTTTAACTGAACAACTCACTATCATCCAAGTAAAAGAACCAGAAGTATGTCGTGTTTCTTACTAATATTACTTTTACAGTGACGAGTCTCATATTGGTTATTGGTTTCTGGCATTACTCACTTTGTGATTCAAGAGTTAAAATGGCAAGAAAGGATATTTACTGACTTTAGCACTTTACCATATTCTTATGACTAAGACTAGCTGTCTTGGGAACTCTCCAAAGGGCTCTACTTTCTCTGCAATGCAAAAAAGGTCATATTTCTTGCGTAGAGTAGTATAGCAGCTTGCATGTGTGGATCTATGCTCCAAAACGTTGTAAAATTTTTACTAGTTGGCATTGAAAAAGAAAAGAAACGAATTATTAAGTAACGAGTTTCTCTTGGTTATGACGTTGCAGATACAAACAGTAGCAAAATCTGCAAGCATGCAGCGTAACATTTGGGTGGAAAATGCTGATCGGTTGGTTGCTGGTTTTCTGGAGATGTTTGAAGAGCGCTGCCATAAGATGGTTCTCTCTCTCTCTCTCTCGCTCTCTCCATACATCCAAACTGTGGATGGCACTCAATATTTGGATGCAGTCCTGGCTTATTTTTATATTGGACCTTTTATCAGGGAACTGCCATTAGAGATCGTATTCAAGAACAAATAAAAACCAAGAACATAAGACTTCTGTGTGACAAAGAAGTGGAGGACGAGGAATATTATTACGGGGACAGCAGTGAAGAGGAGTGGTATGATGATGAAGAATAAGCATTCTTATTATCATATTATTAACAAAACCGGCTTTCAGCGTGGACGTTGTGCTATAGTCTGTGAAGTTGTCAATGATTACTTTCTGGTTTGTTTTATGCTTGGAAGAACATATGATGTTGTAAGTTGCGATAGAAACGCTGATTGCAATGGACTGAAGAATTTGTAACTTATTGTGCAATTCTGGGTGTCGAGAGCTTGACCGTGTCGCAAAGTGCTAAAGAAAAAACACATCCATTTCAAAAAAGGTTTCCAACATTCATTCACTTCTCAATCATGCATTGCACAAAATCCCTTGGAAGTTCGAGCAGTCTTTAGGCTAACCTTAATTGGCATTAACAGCATTGTTTTGAACAATGGATCGGTTGAATTACGTCAAAATATTTTACCGCTGCTACCAACACAAGCTGCAAAAATGCCTAAACTTCTACTCCAAAATCACATCAAAAGCTGCTTCCCCTGGGACTTGGTCATGGCAACGGCATGTTGAAGTCTGAAGCACGACTGTTGCTCACTACTCAGCAAGAAAAACCACTTCCTAATACAATTTGCAGCATCCGATTGACTCATATTTGCTGGAGTTTCTTTGTTTTCCACAAGTTCTTCAAACTTGACAGGAATAAGATAAGATAAAGCATGTGCAACAGCAAATTGCACAGAATGGCTCAATTTCTCAGAAGGGCTACACAAAAAAGACGATAGCCAGCCTCTCAATTTCTCAACTCTGTGGTCCTCGTATCCACTGGTATTGACTCCAAGCCTGCATGGTGGTAATCAAGTAAATATACTATAAAATGCAGAAACAGAAGTCGCATAAAAGACGAAGAAAATCAGAAGAAATAAGAACTGAACAACAGACACTGACAATCTCGACTGCATGAATGAGATATCTTTTTTGGATGAAGTGATTAAGGAGAGCAGCATCGCAGTTATCATCGATGTGAATTACATAATGAGTGCAATACATCTGATCGTGGAATTTAGAAGACGATGTTCACCAGGACACCAACAAAGATATTTTCATAACCATTCACAGCCATGCTAAGACGCATATCATTCATATTTAGAAGTTTGTATTCATGTTTATGATGCATACCTCCCAAGATGCCCAAGAAGTATGAATATAGCCATGGACAAATTTCCCATTGCACATACTTTCAGCAATTCCCATAGTTGGTGGACAACATTGTCAAATGCCCAATCCCAGCCCTGAATATCAAGAGATAATAAGCAACTAGTGAGGGATGGATACAAAAGTTAAATAATAGAAGATATTTCAAGAATACCATAATTCACACAAATTTGAGACAAGATCATTCATCATACCAGGCAACAACCCTCACCAATCCGCATGAAACTTCACACAAATGTGCATTCAAGTTTATTGAAACACACCCATCACAAGGAAATTTATTTGCAAACTTCACAAAAATGTGCACTAAAGTTTACTGAAAACATTCCATCACAACAAAATCTACTAGTGAAAATGTCAAACAAATTACAGAATGTGCTGTATTAGGACCAAAATAAAGGATTTGAATATTTTTTGCACACAACATCTTTGACATCCAAAACTTCAGAATACATTAAAATCTCAATTGTAGAATCTGCAGGACAAGTTCTCCAGACTCCATCTCCAGTTTAGAAAGGCAGAGTGAATCAAGATCAAATTCCATGAAGCAATCCATATATTAAAGAATAAAAATTTTTGGCAGCTGCAACAAGGTCAATGCAGCTAAGAAATCAACACATGTATATAACAAAACGTAACAAAGTATTCTTTTATGAGTACTTGGAGTCTTGGATCTTGTCATCTGGTCACTTGATCCTTCCAGGAAATCCTTCAAGTTTCTCTTTTAAACTGAAAGGCATTAATTGTGTCTATTTCCCTGACTGCACCATCTCACGAAAATGCTTCCCCCCCCCCCTCTCAAAAGAACACTGGAGCATGTGCATGAAAGATATCATTAAGAGTTCAATTTTCACATATCAGGAGATGCTATACCTAAAGCTAAGCAAAGAGGGAACCTCAAAATTGGCAGGTAGTACATAGGATCTCATTCACATAATGCAAAATCTTTATCACACAGTTACAAAGAAAACATTATCTCAGACGAGTAAATTGCAGTAGCAGCGAAGGATCTTGGAAAAATTGAAACATCAAAAACATTTCTAGCGGATAGGTGAGAGAATTCTTACCATGAAAGAAGCTACAGGCTCAAACAACGAAAGAATATCAATGAAGTTGCATAAAATTTCTTGAGAAATAGAACTTGAGAGAACAGCCTCTCCGTGGTGTGACATTTTTTCCGCTTCCATCTTGTCGGAATATAGTCCGGGCACAAACGACGTGTATGGATCCTCCGGCCAAATACCAGCTCCTGTATACTTCTGAAGCTTTTCCAACAGCAGTGATGCAACACCATCCATAGGAACTGCACCCTCGGAAAATGGGCAATTGCTACATGACCAAATTTTAGATGGAAGCTTGACTGAGGATGGAGAAGAAGTGGAAATAGTCGAACAATTATGCTTCTCAAGTAACACGACCAAAGATTTTACAACTGTCATTTCAACACTGTGTTGCTCATGGTTAAGATATTTGGATCCAGATAGATTGGCAAAAACATGTAATATAGTCAGCACCACTGAAGCATCCAATTTCTCCATCATTAACATGTTGCATGAAGTCTCACAAATAAAACCAATGTTGTCAAAGGCACTGCATAGTGATGCTAATAAAGTACCCCCAGCAACCAGTAAGTGAGATGAAGCAGTTTCAATGGACAACATTTTGACTTTACCATTTAGCAAAAGTTTTACTTTGGATTCGCATTCATGCATCCACTCAGAAGATGAGCAGCTACAAACCAGAACTTTCCTCTCTAAAAGGAAATCTTTGATGAGATCAAGCAGTTCAAAAAGGTTACATGATTCCATAAATGTCCTTCTTAAGGCCACATCTGATAACACTGCATGGAAGATCATAAATGTTGTTAACTACAAGTCTATTAACAACAAAAATTAAATTTTGTGAAATTTGAGAATGGCAGTATAAAGTCACACACCAGAGAAATGCCCGGAAATAGTTTCCAGTGGAGTCCATGACTCATTGCTAACCTCATTCAAGACGTTTGTCATTTCAGTCTCGGGAATTGCATGCAATAACAATGAGAACAACACACAGACCTTCTCCCTGGAAACAACAAAGCTAGAAACGTAAGGTAATCAAGTTCTTGGTGCCTCCTAAATACAAAACTTCACCACAAAAAACGGCTGTGAAGTTGGTGAAGTTGACTCATACATCTAAGAATATGTGAGAACATGTCAAGGAAGCAAATGCTAATAGCAACCAAAATAAATAAACAAATGAGGATATAATGCGGGCATTTGAATAAATGTATGCATTAAATGAATGTGTTATGTGCAAAATTATTCCTGTATGTGAAACTTTCTATGAAAGGCGTGAAAAAACTCATAAAAGTCCAAATAACTCTGGTTGCTATGCTGCAGCTAAATCACACAGGCAACCTGGGGCTAAGCATTTAGAATCATCATATGAACCAATAAAATATGGTACCTATCAACATATAACAAGTTACTTACTTAGAAGAAAGATCTTCAGCCTTTGAAAGAGCAAGCAGAATACTTCTAAGGAAAGAATCAGTTGAATAGATAAGAGAATACTCAGACATATAATAGCTAATAGTCCGTAATGTCCTGCAGATGCTGTTGTTGTCATTGGTTCCCACGAAAACAACACAATACTTTGGACCATCATTACATGCAGCAGTCTTGCTTTCACTGAAACTCGTTGATTTCTTGTCTCCACAGTTAGATTTATCGGTCATCCCCAACTTGTCGCATGGGTTCTTGATCTGGTGTAAACAAGCATTGCTCACATGATCAAAATCCAGGTCACCATTTTCACTGCCAGCTGGATCTTTCGATGAAACAACACGATCATCTTTCTCCAACTGCGAAATGTAACTGCTATTATGTTCCAACTTACTCGAGTTTGTTTCCACATCAAGGACATCCAAGCTACAATTTGGTGTCAGCTTATCCTTTACCTTTAACAATCCGTTATAGAAACTCCCGCTTACCAGCACCTTAGAATTATTATGTTCTTCAAATGCCCCATTTTCCTGAAACTCAATCTCCGGTAAAGTAGGGGATAGAGGTGAAGAAATAGCTGCAAGATAAGATTTCTCATCAACATCATTATCTAGGGAGAGCAACTTCATATGGTCATGATTTGCCAGTTCTTCAAAATCTCGAGGTATAGACTGATTATCTGTCAAGGAGTCACCACTTCTATCCTTCCCATCTTGATAAGCTTTGGACAGATTATAGACAGGTGATGAAGCAGGGTTGCAGACATCAAACTCTTGAATTTCTAGATTCTCAATTGTGCTTTTTGGCTCAATAGCATAATGAACATGATTAATAGCTTTTGCCACTTCACTAGATTTTCTGTTCTTATCACGTCTAGCACGCTTTCTGCAAGAATCGCCTAGCTGGTTGCCCACTGCAGGCTCTTCCTTCTGTCCATGGAGAATACCATGCAGTGCAGAGAGTTTCTCAGATATCTCCTTTTGCAACTTCTGACCATTAGAACACAAATTCCCGATGGACTCAATTGCTTCAAGAATTCTTTTTCTCTTCTTAGCATGCCCAGAACCCCTCTGAGCGTTGCTTCCTCTAATAGGACTTTTAACACTGTCTTCGGCTATTGCTGCAAAATTCTGATTGTACCCCCTCATCTCACCAGACAATCTGGATACAGGTGGTTCTAGGTTTGAAATACCATCTGACAGTTTTGCTGATGTGGTGATAGAAAAATCACCTCTGTCCTGTGAGCCCACGAATGGTCTATCAGAAAAAGATACTGAACTCGAATTTAGGGCAGAACTCTGTAACATTTTTCTGTTGGAAACTCTACACAGAGGCTCCAATTCAGAATCTATACCTGATGCATAAAGAGGAAGCGATGAAGTTGTGTATTCTAGGTTTTGCTGCAGTGGATCAGACCCCAGCACGGCTGTGTTGGCCATGGAGCTAGCCTTAGTAACAAGCCCATTTTTCCCATAAAATTGCATCTGATTGGGCTTCGCACCAGCATGTTCTCTTGAGAAGCTCAAGTTGCCGATCTGTAAAACCAAAATACCTCCTTCAGTAACAAAAGAATATATTTACCCTACATAACTCTAACAAACAATAGAGCAAAATGGGAGAGGGAAACTTCATAGTGTAAGATGCATCAACCTCAAGGGTTTTATACCAGGAAAAAGAGTTCTAAATTTCACTTCAGAGCCAAAATAAATAGAGAAATTCACATAGACACCAAGTTGTGTAATTCCCTTCTACATTAACCAACTCTAACAGAAACCTAATAAATCAACTGACAAGAATCAAATCATAACAGACTACAGGCACAACATTCAATAGAAACAAGGAATAAAACTGTAGTATGGGAAACTAACCTTTTCTAACTCATCTATACCTTCACCACTTTTGGGGAAACAGTCATTCAGAATATCCAGGCGCTGCTGAAATTGAAGAGACTCCTGTTTTAGTTGAAATAGTTGCCGGCGTAGAATATTGCTTCGACCTAATTCCTCTCTTGCAACTTGTTTGGCATGCTTCGACAGCATCTTTTCAAACTTCAACTGTTTCTTTAAGAGTCTTATAGTAGCAGCTTCAGAAATCACTGAACTATTTGGAAGAGGGCCAGAATTGTCAATTCTTTTATGCAACTCCTTCTGCAGTTGCTCTATCCTTTGTTTACTATCTTCTAGTTCTTGAGATAGCTGATCAGCACGATGCTTTTCACTCATGGCTTCCATTTTGTGCGCTTCAGCAATTTTCCTCTGTTTTTCTGCTTTCGTCCTCTCTAATTCTGTGCTCTTTTTCTCCCTGATAATGGTATGATCTCTTTCTAAAAGTTTTTTCTCCAATTCTTCATGCAATAAGGCCATTGTCTTCGTTGCTTCCAAAACTGGCTTGCCTTTTCCTCCTAAGCTTCTTGTAGTTAAGTCCTCCTCTAGTTTCTCAACCTTTCTCCTTTCCTCCTCCAATTTTTTACACAGCTGGTCTACCCGACTCCTTTCATCCATGGCCTTCTTGGAATTAATTTCTGCAAGCTTTCGTTGCTCTTCAGCTTTGGCCATTGCAGAATCTGCACGCTTTCCTTCTTGAATCGCCTTTTGTCGTTCTGCCTCTACTCTCTTATTTGCCTCTTCGGTTTTGGACATCTCCAAAGTCAACTTTGATTTTGCTTCATCAGTTTCAGATTTTAATTTCTCAAACCGAAGTCTACTTTCATCTGCTTTTTTCCTTTCAATATCCACAAGCTTCTTTGCCTTAGTAAAATTAGTTTTTTCCACATTAATTTTCTTCAAAGCCTCATCAGATTTCTTCTTCTCTGAATCAGCTCTCACTCTCTCTTTATCCAAAAGTTCCTTAAGTCGGTTTATCTCAGTCTCTGTAGTAGCAAGATGTTCTTGAAGCTGCAATACAGCTCCATCTGCCTCCGGACCAACTGAATTATGATTCTCCCGCAATATAAGCAACTCAGCCTTCAGAGTAGACACCTCATTTTCCAGAGAAACTCGAGTCGCTGATTCTTTTTCTCTCTCAACTTTCTCCTTATTTGTCTGCACTTTCAAACCCTCCAATGCTGGAGAAAAGAAAAGCATTACAACCAGAAAACACATAGAGGATACTTGAGTATCGAAATTTAAAAAAAAAAAAAAAATCCAATTTATGGTTTTTCCCCTTTTTACACAAGTTCCACACGACTGACTTCTTATATTACCACTATCCAATTTTAATAATTCCTGAGCATTCAAAAATTTAAAGAAAAGAATTTATATCCATGTTAAGCATTTATCAAGAAAATGCTAATGAAGAAAAATGTAAACATTGATCTTTACCTTGCTTGAGCATTTTATTTTCATTTTCAACCAAGTCGAATTTTTCATTGACCATAGTAATGCCTTCACGAAGAGCATTTCGGCGAAGTTCAAGCTTTGAGTACTTCTCCTGCAGCTTCAAATACTGCTTTTTCCACTGCAAAGAAGCAAACCACATCGTAAAACAGTAACGCCTAATTGCATTCCCTGGGAACTAGTAAAAAATGAAAATCGTGACGAAGGTAATTATGCTAATAAAACAAATTACCTCAGTGCAGCAGGGGTTGACTGAAAGCTCGTTTTTCACCAGTGCCACATCTTCCGCCATTTCTGTGTAAACGAAATTCGAATTTCTAATGTCAGATTCTCGTAATATCAAAATATTAGAATAAAAACGCAAACAAATGAGAGAGAAAAAATCAATGACATACTATGGCGGCTGGTTACACTTTATAGCGATGATTTCTAATGGACTTCCATCGGAAACAAGGGTTTCTATTGAAAAATCAGCAAATAATATATCGTTAAATCGTCATGAAATAACATGAAGAACTGAAACCAGAAAAATCCTTCAATCTACCTCACAGAAAAATCAAAACCATTTCTCATAATAATCCCTTGAAATGAACATTACCTTTGGAGAAGATTGACTGCAGTCTGCAGAAATACGACAATTAATCCACCGTCTTCTACTAAACCCTTGCCTGCGGTTTGGTTGTTTGGGGAGCAACTATTTTTGTTTTTAATTTCCAAGAGAAAATTTCCCCTAAAGGTCCACAATCTATAGAGAGTTCGGTAAATTAATCCCTAATTTTTTATTTAAAGCATGCTCAGTAGATTCAACTTGTGTAAGAGCAACATCTCAGTTTCTTCACTCTACAATCGTTGTGGTTTAAATGTTGAATCTACGGAGCATGCTTTATTTACATGTGAACATGTTAGAGAGGTGTGGGATCAGGGATAGAAGTTTTTGTAACTTTATTTTAGATAAAGAAGAATTTCCAGATGGCTATATTTTCTTAGAGGCGTGGAAGGCATTGAATATCGTTGACTTTGAGCTTTTTTGTGTCCTTTCATGGAAATGCTGGTCGGCAAGGAATTCATCTATTTTTGATGGTCTTATGATACAACCTAACCAGATTCTGAGTAGATCGGAAGAGCACACGTCTCGAGGATTTTAGAAAGGTGAACAAGGTACAACTTCACAATAGCAATGGTTGTGATGGTCTGGCCAGATATGGTCCCTCGAAGTGGATGAAATCAGTAGTTAGAACTTTGAAGATGAATGTAGATGCAACTATCAAAGTTGGTGTTCACTACTATGCAGTCGGGAGTGGTAGTGCAAAACGATGCAGGTAATTTTGTTCGGCGCGCTCTTGTGTTATTCATGGTATGTTGACTCCCCGTTTGTGTCTGTGCATGGCTATTTTAATATGATTGCAAACTGTTATTGAAGAAAGGATTCAAATTTCATCCGTTGAATCCGACTGTAAAGCGGTAGTTGAGGATATTCGACAGCCTCATGATCGAGGAGAAGAAAGGGTCATCATACAAAGGATTGCTATTTTAATAGAGAAATTGTCACTTCCAATATGTGATTTTCGTCGCAGGAACAGTGACATAGTTGCTTATGAAGTAGCTAAGTTTTGGTTCAAAAATTGTATTTATCACGTATGGAGGGATAGACCTACTTCCTTGTACGATCTATTATTGGTGATATGGATTAATGGATCTTAGTTTTCGGCCAAAAAAGGGGAGATTTTCCAAGGTCGGTATATCAGTAGTCTATGGCCGGGTATATTTCACAAGGGGTCACTGAACTTTAGTAATAATTATAAACAGGTCACTAAGCTCTAATTCCCAGCAGTTAGCAATCACATTATTGAATTAATTTTTACTGTAATTCCTAGCATTTATCAATCACGTTATTGAATTTTTTTTTTTATGTCTATTGAATTAATTATTTGTGCGAACAATTTTGCCTCTTCGGCCACCTTGCAAGTATGCTTAAAGTATATAATGATGTAGTAGCTAAAATTCTTCAATGTTTCTTAGCAAGCTAGCATACATATACCTTTTCATTAGCATCCTTATCAGATCCAGCCATGTGGAGGTCTATTGATAGGCCTTTTCCGTCACTTAACTCATTATAAAAATTCATTGTAAACGTTATTTTTTTCTCTAAAACCAAACTGTCAAAAGTAGAATATATTTTGAGAAGTTCCATTATGAGATTAATTTTTAGTTAACGACAAGGAACTAGTCAACGATTGGAATGTATGTGGATATAAAGAGAGGTCAATCGGTTTTAACTCATGCGTTACTAATCTATTAACGAGACTAGGGAAAGATGAATAATTTGGCCTCATTGGTTCACCAAATCTTTGAACGGTATATTTCACAAGAGGTCACTGACATTTGGTAATAATTACAAATAGGTTATTAAACTTCAATTCCTAACAATCACATTATTATTGAATTAATTGTGCTAACAATTAGGCATCTCCATCTATCTTGTGTTAGCAGGCTTAAAGGATATAGTGATGTCGTGACAAAAACAAGTCGACATTTCTAAGTGAGTCAGCATTATCTCACTACATATTCTTATCAGATACAGTGATGTGGGAGTTTGTTGGTAGGCCATTTTCATCCATCATTGAAAAGATTCATCAGGCAACTGGGCAAGGTATCCTTCTTCAAAGCCAAACCATCAAAAGTAAAATTCACTTAGATAAAGCTCCATTTTGGGAGAAATTTTTAATTAATGACAAGAAATTAGTCAACAATTGGGATGTACATGTAGAGAGAGAGAGAGGTATGTAGAGAAAGGTCAACCGGTTTTAATTGTCACATCACTAATCTATTAAGGAGACTAGGAAAGATTAACGTGGCCTAATTGCCCAGAAGATCAAAGTTCAATAACGTGATTGTTCCAAATTAAAAATTCAGTGATCCACTTGCTATGACCAAAGTTTAGTTATTATCACTAATAAAATGTGCCCGTGTAGGAATGCTAGCAAGTTTTGAGTCATGAGATTTCAAGTTTTAATGGTTTGTTTTCGTAACCAATTATAATAAAGTGCAATTATTATAATTGTAACACCTTTTATGTTGAAATCTCAAATGGCAATCCCATTATGGCACTTTTTCATGTAGGTGCCTGCATGTCACGTGACTTGCATGTATACACTCATATGGGATGAAAGGTCTTAGAAAATTTTCCTCTCAAACGTGAATTGAATTTAAATTCAGGCACACATACAAAAAAAGGGTCTTTTGTATTAAAATGAGTCTTTTCCTTTCTCCAGCTAATTACACTGAAGACCAGAAATTGGCTCCCTTCAGTGGGAGGTCAAACCAAATGTTTTTGTTTCCAATTTTTGGAAAAAATCAAACAAGTATATGAATTGTGTTAGTCAGTTAGCTTGAGAATGAATTTCCCTGATCGGCAGTGATGAAAACGGTCGCCGGAATTGCAACGTCAGATTGAATCACCACTTGGTTACTCGATATGTTTCGTAGAGCATGGTTAGGAAACAAGTTCCCTGTCGTGACGAATGTGTATTCGACCCGTTGGATTCGGTTTGGGAATAAGAGAACTGATCTCAAATCTGCAGTCCATGAGGTACCATTTCCTTGCACGCTTTGCCTTGCCACGGTTGCCTTCAACTTCATTCCTTTCACATTATTACGGTCTACAACTACTTGATCAACGTTTTGGAACGCCCCGTTTGCTTGATCCAACTGGACGATCTCGATCCCTTTATCCGATCCCGCAAACATGTTGTCCACGATGTTTACTCCGTTCATCACACCGTTTATAGATTTCAAAAGAATGAACGAATCCCCGAGAAAAAAACTACTTGATATGTGGAGTTGGACAGGATCTTCAGCAACGCTACCGGTGAAGTCTAGGTAGGAGTTTACAATCCGAGTTTGTGTTAGGCCAGGTAATTTTAGATAAATGCCGGTACCTCCAAATCCGGTCGCCTTATTATAGCAATGTACCCCGGAGAGCGTGTTCGCTTGACCCGAGATCATGACACCAATGGCGGCCGAGAATATGGCAACATCTGTTACAGAATTGTCGTTGCCCACCAAGTTTATTGCCGTGCCTGAGAAGTTTCTCTCGCCGGGATCTCCCCCGGCGGTAATATGTTGGCCGAGATATGAGCTTCGGATATACGTCTCGTGACCACCTTGGACTAGGATACCGTCTGTCATAAAATGGGTAATGTAGCAATTGTCAATGCTAGTTCGAAGCCCTTTCACAACTCGAATGCCTCCACCTCGGAAATTTGAGTCCAACAAAAGATCTCTTAGTGTGACAAACTCGTAGTTGTACTCCAATGATCCATTGGTCGGCGATAAATCAATCAAGTATCCGTCCGCTGGAAATTTCTCCGATGCCTTCAATGTTCCTCCATGTATCTGTCAACATACATCACCATCATCACATTAAATCAAGAACCGTTGAAACGTACGTATACGTACATTTTTTAGGTAAACAGTTCTTTTTTGAAAAGCAAAAAAGTCAATATCTTTGATTTTGGCCTCTTAAAATGCCACCATAATTTACCAAATACATACAAATTAATTATGCGCTCTTTTTCTCATTTTTAGGCTTTTCTTTTTCAGTTTCCCAACAATAAACACCTAATTGCTTTCATATGCATTTTCAAAGACAAGAAAAATTTTTGTGAAGAAAAAATGTCTTTTGAAGTGTTTTAAGGTGGAGAACTGACCTTAATCACTACGTGGACTTTAAAATAAAAATGAAAAAAAAAAAAGGATCTTTTCTTTGAAGTCGTTGCACACCTGCATAAATGGTATAGGTCTACAGGAAATTGGGGACAGAATTTGACATTACTTTCTTGACTTGAGATACACATGATGTTAACTTGTCAAAAATAACCTCAATAAATATAAATATAAATATAAATATAAACTTGGAAAAAAAAATAGAAACAAGGGTAAAAACGGCAAACGACTGGTGCATATGGGCCCATTTCACAGGAATGCACAATACAGGCTCCCATAAAATGCCCCATTGGTAAAAATTCTAAATAGATTTTAGAAAAAAGCATATTGTCAAAATTAAATCAAGTTAGAATATGTTTTAGATATCTGGAATCTCAAAATTTCCTGATGATGATCTTCGACTGTTCTCCTACGGTTCTCCTTCTAGATTACATACAATAAACAAGTCAATATTATATTAGTTTTCAGGTTGAAACTTTTCCAACTAAACCTAATTTACTGGGTGAATTCCTGCATGCCATATGTCGTATTAATTGTGTCACTTTCACGACCTCGTCCGCCATGTTAAAATCGAAATAATCTTGACCAAAATCGGTATCACGGTCTCAAGAGAGGGGCATTTTTCTTTTCTTAGAAGAGAACTTACCACGAGATTACCTCGTCCGGCCACCGGAAACTGCAACGGACGGCTAATCAAATAATTCCCCCCTTGAAGACTAATCTGCGCACCACCCAGATTAGCAATTCCCCGCATCAAGACTCCGTTGCTTGGGCCATTGAGTGCGTCTGAAATTGCACCAAGTATTGAGTCTGTACTATCTGTCTTTCCAGTTGGGTCAGCACCATATGATGTAACGTCATATACACTTGCCTTACCCTACATTAATCAAACTTCCTATGATGAACCCGTGAAAATATCCAAGGAATTGTCAAAGAAAACCCAAATATTTTATGTACAACTTACGACTGACGGAGAATTGGATGGCACTGAATCGCGTTGAATGAATGAAGCGCGGAACTTTTGGCTTCTTTGGAGTTGGTCGCGGAAATGGCTTCGGCTGGGAAACATGGAATTCTTTCCATGGACACGAGTACTTGTGAGAAGAGCAGCCAACCCTATGATTACCACATATAAGGGTAGACCATTTCTTGGGGGTGCCATTTTTGCTGCAAGCATAGAACAAATTATCTTTGGATGATCAAAGGGTTGTGCATATATATGGAGAGAAGGATTTACATGGAAAGAGGAAGGTGTAACTAAAAAGCACAAGAAAATGTTTTGGTCATATAACAAATGACATCATATGGAAAACACCCAAATGAGCTCTCTTTAGATGTCTATTTGTTTGCATTATTTGTCTTAGCCTTTTGAACTTTAAGTCAGGCTAGCTAGCTACTTGGCCACGATGTATTTTATGACACAATACTTGGCAGAAGCTTAATATTTTCTTATTCATCACATCAATTTTAAATCAAGTGATGATGATAACTGTATAGAAACCAATAGTTGGTAGTTGGTTCCTTCTACCACATGATGTCGCCCATGTTGATTTTTTATTAGATCATATATGAGGTTGGTTCCATAAGAGACCAACAACTGTTCATTCCTGTCTTATTCATCGTGTCACATGCCGTGGCCTAGTAGTTTAATTTTTGAACTTTTCTTTGTGTGAAACATGTAACATATTTGCAATTTAAGGATCTCAGAAGTTTGACGTTTTGTAAAGGCATTTTCAGGTAAGGAGGGCAAGTAATTAGATTAACTTAAACGTGGAATCTAAACAACCTTCTACATGGGTGACTTTTATTGTTCGTTAATAATTATTATTTACAAAGTCTTCATCTCTAGTAATAGCTTGTTATTTAAGTTTCTTAACACTTTTACCCTGCATTGTCATAATACTGGTGGGTGAGCTCAACCGACCCTTGATTAGTAGCTAGCTTTAGTAAGGAGTCGAGTTAGGTTAAAAAACTAACTGTCCTGATCAAATTACTCGACGGTATCTAGTCTACAAATAATTTGTTCGTCATTAGGAGCTCGGCCAATTTTAACACCCAAGTCTAAATTTATGTTTGATTGATGAGGTATCGAGTATGTTGCCGAACCCTTTTGGTAACTTTCAGCATTAATTAGGACATGTTGGTTTTCCCGATATTTTTGCCAAAAATCTAGTAAATAAGTCGAACTTCGGATAAGGACCGTAAGGTACTTCTTGTTAAGCTTAACCAAACATGGCAAGGCTCAAATTTAATTGTCTTCAGTAATGGAAAAACGGTCCAAGGTAGCAGGTTCACAGATGTCCTGACAGTTTTGGGTAGATGATCAAACTTTTTATCTTTTCCTCAAATTCATTTAATGTAATGTTTCTTGCGTTTGATTCCTTCTTTGTAACCCAAAACTGCAAAGTACTTGTCCCTGAAGAATCAAATGAAAAGAAATGGTTTCTTGATAGGCATGGCACATGGGATACTTTCCACATGCACTAATTAATTAATTGCTTCCAAGAAAGACATACCAAGTTTATTGTTGTAACATTAATTATTATTATGTAGTTGGGCTGTTTCAACCTCTTCAATTAGTGAAGCAGAGATGAGATATTTAAGGCCCAAAAGCAGGACACAAGAATATTGTGATTTTGAACTCAATTGTGCATAGATTTAGAAGTCAGCTCGTGAAGAAAATCTGCGTTATTGATTGGATTCTATGTATATTTGTTGGGAATGACTCATGTCCAGGATTTTAATTGTTTTATAGACTGGTGTCTAGTTCAATTGACATGGATACGGTTGAATTGATCATTTGCAATATTTGTGACATATTTGACATTTTAAGAAGAGTAGTCTTATTTGTTTAGATGCAGAGTGGTCCAGGCAAATAGCATCATTCTTTTAAGAATGCATAGAGTATTTGTTTGTTAAAAACCAATCGACATTTGGAGCCCTTCTTCCTAATATCTTGCCACTTCAGATCACTAGTATGAAACACACTCTCTTCACACTGTACTTTCGAAAGCTTTTCTAGCATCACGTGCCTCACGCCTTGTCCTACAAAGACGCAAATAGTGTAGCTTGGATGCATTGCCATGTATGCCCTTTAAATAATTCTATTTGACGTAGAAGGTTGATACAAATCGCACTAAAGATGTATAAATTTACCTTATTATCTCTTCTAATAGTTTCTCTCTCATGTAGGCATGTGGCCGTGAAAATTAGACTTGATCTGAGCTTTAACTTAGACCTTTTTTGACACGTGCCTTAACGGGCTAGCCCATTTGGCTTGTAATTACAGGCCGGCCAATTTGGCCTGAGGAGCCAAATGTACCGGCTCGGCTCAGGCTTGCCCCCAAATTTGGGGTGCAACTTGGGCTCGGATCCGTCTTAAACGAGCCACGAGCTGAGCCGGGTCGGGTCGAGCACTGGCCGCCCAAGCCGGGCGGCTCGTTATGCATCGGTCATGTGTTGGTGTGTAAAGATTATAAAGTAATTTTAAATCTCTTTTATCAATATTTATGTCTTCTTATTTGTCTAAATAGGGTTATTTATACATTTTAGAATATCATCATGTAATTTGTAAGGTTGTCATACTTTATTTGTAGAAGACACATTGCAATAATAAGTTATGGTTCAAAGAAATATTGTTGTTATACACATCGTTCTCGATATATTGTCGTAGAATTAGTTCAACTGGCTAACACTACAATTCACACATATAACAATATCATTCTAGTGTTATAAGATGTTAATATCATTCTAGTGTTATAAGATGTTAACTGCTGATATGAATGCAAGCATGATAAACTTGACAACCACTACTCACAAATAAAATGCCGTTTATATGTTCTTTATTGGTTTATTTAGAGGCCGGACCCACTATTGGTGCCATAAACAGGAAAGCATTTCTACTACTGCGGGTTAGTACTCAGTACTTCATTTTTAATATATTGACATGTGTATTTCAAGTAAATAAAGAGTTGATAAGTGGATACAAAAGACAATTAAGTTCACCTGTCTTGTTAACTACTACTCCATCCGTCCTATAAAAATAGGCTCATATCAACTAATTTCGTTGATTAAGAAATGTGAATTAATGTGGTTGAAAATATAAAATTTACACTTAATTCCCTAATATATCATTAATAAAGACTAATTCAATTTAATGCACTATAATTTTATTAGTAGTTGGACTAAGGGTTTATTTGAAAAAAAAAATTGATTGTTCAATATTGTTTATATAAGTGAACTATAATGCGGAACAAATAAAAATAGAAATTACGTCTATTTTTATGAGACGTAGACAGTATATCATATCACACTTTTTAATTAATTTTCCAGTTTAAATTAATTATTTAACAAAAATATATCAAAAGAATTAAATCGTCTCTCAAACCAAGAGCGATAGATCAAGTAATAAAAAACACACCTTACCAGAATGAGATTCTGGCTTCAAGTTTATACCCTTCCCGAAGTCCCCCAATTATATATTTAAAAAAAAAAAACACAATCCCTCTCTCTAATATATATATATATATATATATATATAAGGCAGGGGAAAAAATGCAACCGAAAAGTAGAAAAGATTCAACTTAAATTAAAAGCTAATTTGGAAAAGAAAGAGAAAAAAGAGACAATGCAAGAAAGAGTACCTGAAACTGAAAGATCGAGTGTTATGTGTTGGACAGAAGAAGTAGGACGAAAGAACAAATATGGAGTAAATGTCTAAAATCAAGAGAGTTGAAATGTCTCTCTACTTGAAAGTTGAAAGATGGAGAATTCTGTGTTAGAGAGTAGTAGCAAGAAGGAACAAATATGGAGAAAACGTCTAAAATGAAAAGAGTTGAAACTCTCTTGTATGCCTTTCATATTGGGAATTATCATTGCATTCAATTGCACGAACCACGAAGTCATACAGAGCATTAAAGGAATGAAAGCATCAAAATTATTGCTATTACTGTGAATTTAAGCGTGAAATTAATTTTTGAATGTCACAAGCCACTGACTCCATACTCCACTTCTTACTTAGACCAATAAAAAAAAATTTTAAAAGAATGCAACTATTGTTCATTGGTACAAAAATATTTTGTAAAATAAAGAGAAGTGCTATTTGTACATATAAAGTTACACACACACCTATAAATTTACATATACACACTCTAAAAGTTGTTCTTTTAATAAAGATAGAGTCAAACACATTTAAAAAATACAAGAGGCTTTGCACAAAATTTTATACATAAAATATATAAAAATAGCATTTCTCCAAAAAGAAGAGTCAAGAATATTTACAAATATCTGTTCACTTACAGAAATTTTGCATAATAGATTTCACTTGATAATGGATGGTTCTTTATCTAAAACTAGTTGAGGATCGTGCGTTGCGCGATGTTTGTTAGAATTGTAAAAGAAATTTTACTAATAATAAATAAAATGAGTTTTATAAGAATAATCATATGTGCTAAAATAATTGATTGCAAAAAATATATATATATGTGCTGAAATAATTTAAAATGTTTCATTAAAAGTTGAGGTATTAGTTGGAAGGCGAACTTAATTGAAGTTGTTATTATCCTTATTATTATTATTAAAAAGCAAATTACTAATAGAACTTATAAATTGAATGCAATTAGAAAATTTAATATTTATTACTTTTTAATTAACTATAAGAAAATGATCTCGAATTAAAATTAATAATGTATGATCAAATGAACTGAATTATAAATTCACAAATCATATAACACAACTGTATTTGAAAATAATCAGGAACCAATCATTGGTTAAATAATAATATCATAATGTAGTTTAATTTAACAAAAAAAAAAATTTACTGTCAGACGTCCCACCACATTCCGCCATGTCATAAATTTGATTTTTAACAAATGGTTGATTCTAAATTAAAACCTCTATAAATATATATTTATAATTTACTCTCGTTCGTTAACTTTTATTAATGTATTAATGTTCACATTAAGATATTTAATTTGACACCATAATATAATATCATAATCATCAAAAGAATAAAAATAAATGAAACTTGTTAAATAATAAACAAACAAACAAGGTCTACAACACAAGAAGAAAAAGAAAAAGAAAAAATAAAAAGCCTACAAAAGTGTGAATAGTGCTCATAAAAGTGCCTCTTTTAATTTGTTAGATTAGATTAGAGAAGTGAAAATTCCTAAAGCATAAACAAGCAAACAAGCCACAAACCCAAAAAAAATAAAATAATAATAATTTAATAAGCTGACCAAAGTGTGAATAGTAACCATCTTTTCACTGTTTTACGCTCACTTGTTAAATTTTATTAGAGCACATGTTGAAATCTTTCATTCAATACAAATATATTGCACATCTTTCAATTTTTAAACAATTGTGAAATTATCAAATGAATGAAGTAATTTTTCAGTTGATATGTTTATATTTTACCATCACTTATTAACTCGTAATAAAGCGCACATTAAGATCTTTTATTCAACACCAGTATTGTACCTTTCAACTTTAAAACAATTACAAGAATATCAAAAAAATAAAGAATAAATAAAAACTTTTAAGTGAAAAAATGAAAAAAATAAAATAAAATAAATAAAAGGGAAAAAGGGAGTTGGACGACCAAAGTATGAATAGTAGCGTCCAACTCCCTCTTTTAATATAGGTTAGATAGAGATTAGATAGACATATTGCTCATCAGTACGTTTGACAAAAAGGTTAGAGTAACGGCCGTTATTATAGTGCCAGCGACTGACTTAGAAAAGGTCATACAGGTCCAATAGCTGATTTCCACAAATGGAGGGTAGCTACTTATTTTGATTTTTTTATGAGAATGGCGCACCACGGTACACAATGGTACCAACAAGTTCTTGAACATTCCAAAAGCCTAGGGCTTTTTTTTTTCTCTAATTGGCACGAGATATTTTAGTTTGCGCTAGATTAATCTTGAGTTTTTAGAACCTGAAAAAGGTAAACTACGGGATATACCTCGAATAGACCTTGGTTTCCCCTGCAGACTGTACACTTCTGCACTCAAGGAGCCCTCTGCTACACCTTCTACACTATAAATTGATAATTGAATCTATGTGTGTTCAGTAGGTTTCGAACTCCCACCCTACCGCTAGAAGCGAGCCTTTGCGTTAATTTATTGTCTAAATGAACTGTGCCCCGAGGGGCGGGAAAAAAAAAGGTTAGGGCTTTTAAATCACCAGATTTTGGTTCTACATAAAACCAAAATCCGGTGTTGAGCCTAGTTTAGGCTCGTGAGCCGACACGTTTCCATCCACACTCATTGTGCGAATAAATCGTGGTGCACCAATAGAAAGAGTACAATTTGCAGTCAATTGTGTACATAAGTTATGAATTGACCAGGCATATGATGAAGGAAATTTTGTACATTCACGGGCTTATTCGCTGTAGTACTCACGGGCTTATAGGTCCATTTTTTTGTCCCTTTTTTCAATTAAATCAATTAGCCAATAGGATAATCAATTTAACAATTATTTCATTAAAAAAGTATTGTTATTTATTTAAATTGGAGATCTATCTTTAGCCTAATTATTATTATATTATTTTTGAAAGGAGTCTAATTATTATTTTCTTATTAGTTATTGAATAAATTGATGCTCTATGTATTTATACATATTTGTCAATCTTCAATGTAGTAATGCCAACTAAATTAAATATCAATTTTCATTTTAAATAAATAGTATTACTTATCGAAAATATTATTATATAACTAAAAATAGATCATTTGAAGGGAAATTATATCCACAGGCCGCATTCTTTTTACTAAATGTAATACATTTTAATTTTATTTTACTAAAGGTTTCTAACTTTCTCTTGTTAAATTTATATATCTTCCATCCCTCAGCATTTTGAGTTTCCCATTTATAAATCTTAACAATTTTTTTTTCTTTGTTCTCGTAGACTTCCAATAATTAGCAATACCTCTTTTGCTAAAACAATTTCTCTTTAATGAATTTCATTAACTTGTTTACAAATTATTATGGAAAAATATAACAGTACTTCTTAAATTATTAATTAATCATTTATTTATGATATTTAGTAGCTACCTACCTAGAATTGTAGATATCTAACTAGAATTCTATGAGGGAATCTTGATTAGATACAGAATATGTTCATTACTGAATGATTGAAAAAAAAAATATATATATATATATATATTGTGAAAAATTTTGGGGGCTTAAATAACAAAAGAAGTAGAGATGGAACACAATTAATTAATAAGATTAACATTGGGTTAATTGAACTAGAAGTCACTAAACTTTCACTGTACTTGTAAATAAACTACTAAACTTTAATTAGTTGCAATTAAGTCACTAAAATTAAGTTTAATAGCAATTAGGTCACTTAACTTTAATTGTTGATAACAGTTAGATCACTCAACTTTTATTTAATTGCAACAAAGTCACTCCACTAAGACGACATTGCTACCCCTTCATCAAATTAAAGTCCAAGAAAATAAGAAGCTTAATACCTCAAATGGCACTTTTTATTGGAGAAGAAAAATGGAAGAATCACTTGATGGCTGATAATAATATTGTATTCAATATCTATCATGAAATAGAAATTTAAATAATCTCTCAATGATTGTTAATTCAATATGTCAAGATGGTATAACAAATCACCTATTGTTAATAAATGTTATCAATTTCCATTAATTAATCTAACGCTATATTTATTGAGTAACATAATCGTAATTAAATAAAAGTTTAATGACCCAACTGCCAGTAGATTAAAGTTAAGTGATTTAATCAGTTGAAAATGAAAATTGATTGAACCCAGCCCAAATAACTCATGCGTATCAATCGAATCCCAACTTTTTAATAGAAATCGGCCCTATCTTTATCTCAGTGGAAATGGATATTGGATCTTTCTAGAGTTTGGGTCAACACTTGAGGCCTAACTCAAAATTGGGAAGAGCTTGGTGACCCACCGGATACTTGATAATATGTGCTTAACAGCATTTGAGATCTAACCTGTATAGTTAGGATGATAAGTTGAGGTATTGAAATTTGGACGTCTCAAGTTCGAAGTATTTTCTACATTTTATTTGTAATGTGTAATTGTAGTTGATTTTCCCCATATGAGATTGGGAGTTATATTTTTAATTTACTTTGCGCTGCGATTCAATAAGACATATATCTATACTATTTGTATTGTTATAATATAGATTTGTAATTGTACTTTTAAAAAATATTTTTGCTAAAAATTTATTATCATTATTAATATATAGATTATTATCGGGACAATTCACAAATCGCTTCGGAGCTAGCATGTGTTGACGTGGATGTTTCCGTGCAGGTAGCGAAATAGAGCAAAGACGCCTTCTGTTTTATTTAGCCATGTAGAGGCATTTGTATGTGGTTGGCACAATAATTGTGTAAGGCTATTGTGTAGTGCTGTGTGAGCTTTGGATAGTTTGCAGAGTTTACATTGATTAATAAGATTCATGTGATTTTCATTCTCAATAAAATTTATTAAAACCCAAAAAGGTTGGTCAGTATTGATTTTTAATTTAATTTTTTAAATTAAAAATGAGAAAATAAAAAAAAATTATTTCACTATATTTAAATTCTTTCCTGTCTTTGTAAGTATATACAGCCTTTCAAATAATAATAAATTAATAACAATAAGATCATTAGTACAAGATAATCTTTTAGAAAAATCAATTATATATGGCTGCTTCGTATGCAAGTTGATGAAATTAAATAATGAAATTGAAGATTAGCAAACATACAATCGAAATGGAGAGCAATGAATGGAAAGTGGGTTGACGAAGATGCGCATTTGATAATGATATGAATATGATGGTGTCCAGCTCACTCGCTTCACTTCATGCATTACCATTTACCAATTATTATTAGGTTTAAATACACAAATAGCCTCCAACCTTTGCCTTTGCTTCGCAAATGGCCCTGAATCTTCTAATATGTGCTGGACATCCCTAAAATTTGCTTATTCCTTTTGAGATGGCCCTTGCTGCTCAATTCCATCCAAATTCCACCTTAAAATGATGCATGGTATACACAAGACTGTTTGGAATATTTTGAAAATTTATTGGGTTTTCATTTTTGCGTTACAAGTTCTCTACATGTCTTGGATGTGAACTAGGCTCTTCCGATCTCTTTTTCTGGTTTGACTATTCTTTGCATCTTAAAGTTATGACTATTGGAAATATTTTTAAAATTTTGTTGGGCATTTCTTTTATTAAGAAGTCGACCCACATGAATTATCTAAACACAGTACATTTATTAAATAGAATAAATTAAAAAATTTCTGGACGGATCCTTCAAGTGAGAAACTTTCTACATAGGTTTCTGTTTATTGAAGATGTCTTAAACTCATTAAGATTTTCATACTAATAGAAACTATGCTGGATTTCTTCAGAGGGAAGGTAGATTTTTCCATTTTCATGAAGAATAATAAACAATGAAATATCTTAATAATTTAATAGACAAATATGTCCCTGAAAGTGAGAAGATTGGATGGAGTTGCATGATAAGGGCCATTTTCAAAGGAATCAGCAAACGATAGGGGTGTTCAATGTAAAAATGAAAGGTGAGGAGCCATTTGCATAACTAAGCCATTATTATTATACTAATCTTCTTTTTGTTAACCACTATTATATGGTATAATATTTATGAATTTCAACACAATTTAAGCAAAGCAGTCGACTCCTTTCACAATTGCGTGGCACGATTTTTTTCACTATAAAATTTATCAATAAATTAAATTCATAACAACTACACAATCTCTGTAAAAAGTAAACTTTCACGTTTCTCTATCGTCTCTCTTAATTTTTTTTGACAACTCAATACACACACTCTCCAACCACAACCAGCACACTATACTACAAAACTATGATAATTTTGTGGTACGTGAAATCGATATAACTAAAAAATAAGCTACAAAGAATGAATTGTAAGGAGAAAAAAAAAGAAGTAGGGGGTAAATTGTCCAATTTTACTAAGGAGATAGATAAGACTCTTATTAAAGAGATAGATGGTCATGTGGCGGAAATCTAATAAAAACAACCCTACCAACGAAATCTAATAAAAACAACCCTACCGTTGGTAGGGTTGTTTTTATTAGATTTCCGCCACATAAATTATAAGGCTCCTTAATAGGAGATAAAACTCTGTAGGTAAGACTTTGTAGCCAGATTGGTAAATTGCTACCCATTGAGAAAGAAGTTTTTGGCCTCATGTGTCCATATGGAAAAAGCACGTTGTTTTTTTCTTATTAATTTTACTTTTTATAAAGTATTATAAGTGTAGAAGAAGGGAAGTGAATCTTAGAGTATACATATTAGTAGTGTTAAAATTAACTATCTATATAAGTAACCGATCTAGTTTTTAATGATTGTTAAATGACACATAAGAAATTTAACTATTAATTTGTGTCACATTGGTAATTTTAAATAAGAATATTAAATTTAATCATCAATTCAATAGTCAAATAATGGATCAATCCTAATTTAATTAAAATACAAAAGAAGAGATAATATCACATAAAGTGTTAAGTTTATTGTTAATTTAACAATAAAACTACCAACTTATTAAATTAAATGATTTTGACAACTACTTTAATACCACTAATGTAGATTGTTTTTTTGAGTTGTTAACTAACAACGCCATTAATAACTTTAGCACTATTAATGTGGATACTTAATGTTAAAATTAACTATCTACATAAGTAAAAAATAGAGTTTTTAATGATTTTTAAATGACACATAAGCAAATTAAATTTGACTATTAATTTGTACCACATTAGTGATGATAACTAAGAGTGTTAAGTTTAATTATCAATTAATAGTCAAAGAGTGAGACAATCCCAATTTAATTAAAATCTAAAAAGAAAGAATACTACATAAAATATTAAGTTTATTATTAAGTTTAACAAGAAAATTAATAACTTGTTAAATTAAATACTTTTAACAATTATTTTAACAATACCAATATATGTTGTTTTTTGGAGTTGTTAATTAACAACTCCAAAAACAATTTACAGATCAACTCTAAAAACAACTTACTTTAATACTATCAATGTGAATACTCTTGATCTTATATGTCATTAAATCATATATACGGGCTTTCCTCCAAAAACAATTTACATAGCAACTCTAAAAACAACTTACTTTAATACTATCAATATGAATACTCTTGATCTTATATGTCATTAAATCATATATACGGGCTTTCGTGGAAAAACACATATATTTATTGTCTACTGCACACCAACACCCCGCCAACCAAAAAAATAGAGGATATTACACATCGTTGCTCTCTATTTCGATATCCAAAAAAAAATAAATAAATAAACTGTTCCCCTCTATTTCAATTTTATAATCAGATTCCGCCACAAAAAAAATAGTAAGTTTTATTGACAAATAAGAAAAATTCTCTCATAATCAGTTAATCACATAAAAAATGCTACTCGTTCTGTCCATAAAGATAGTCCGTTAATTATTTTTACACAAATTAAAAAATAATAGTTAATATAGTTAAAATATTAAATTTTACACGTATTTTTTCATGTATATCCTTATGTCTCATTAATTATAATTTCACTATATGCATAGTTGACTTGGAATAATAACAAATGTATATTAATTAAGGAAATATATGAACATGAAAAATTAAAACACATTCAACATATTGTGAGATAGTGAGAATAAAATGTTAATCGATGCTAACACTAAGTAGGAATGTATTGAAAATAATTTAATACTTTACGTCCAACGGAATTATATCTCAGATACTGTCATACTGCTGCATCTAACACGCCAGATAAAACTTCTAGCGGCCTAGAATGAGATTATTAAGAATGAGATTATTATTCGAGATTTTTCTACCGTGACTATAGAAGATGCAAATGTTTTTGTGCATTCCTTGTGCATTTTTTTACCTCCTCCTCCAGTTGTCTCTGACTTCAATTGTCTCAACCATTTTCAATTGCTTCTCAAAATCAGTGCTTTCCCATGGTACAGTATAATAATAATTAGGCAGAAAGTGGGCAGTAGCCAGTAGGCAGAGGGGAGAAGAAGACGAATACACCGACAAAGACAGCGCCGACTTTTGGTCAATTTTTGGTTTACTGAGTACAATTTGATGAAAATGAAAATGAAAAGAATACTCGAGAGCAAAAGATAAAAAATACTAGAAAAGTTATGGGCTCCCGTGAATTTGTGGGGCCCATCGCCAAATCTAAGGAGCCACAAAACCGATAGCCGCCATGACCTCAGATACCACCACCACCTCGTTTACTCGTACAGTCTCACACACTTGCGTAGCCTGGTTTGCCTTGGCTTGCTTTGTTTTCTTGTTTCTGTATAGACTAGAATAACTAGCTTTTTTATTTGTTCGCTTTTACTTTTTTATGGCGTTTCTGCATTCTTCTTCTCCATATCATGCGTACTTGCATCCTTATACCATGCCCACAAATGCTATTGCTTTCTTGATCCTATCTTTCTTTATCCAAGTCCTCACTTTGCCACTAACCTTGGGTTCGATAAACACATTTTCAGGTAATGTTTTTCTGCCCCCCACCCCCTTCTTTCAGATTTTATTGCATCAATGAGGTTGCGAGATTAGCACCGTTGTGGCTTTTATTATTATTATTATTATTATTATTATTATTATTATTATTATTATTATTATTATTATTATTCCTTCAAGATTATCTCGAGAAAATATGAGCTTTAATTCTTGCACTTGATGTTAATTTGAGAGTTTTTAGATGGCGATTCCTCTATCCGTGGGTTAGATTTATTTAGATTTGTTTGGATGAAGGAGATTTTGGCCTTTTTTCCCCCTTTTTCCCCCCCTGAATATTGCATATGAAGCTATAGTATTTCTTGGAATGGTGACCCATTTCTTGGATTGTGAGTCGACAGCAACGTTAAACTTGAAACATGTGATCTGTAGTATCTACTTTCCACAGACTTTCCAGAACTCAAAAAAGTTGGGTCTTTTTATAAAATTATTAATGGTGATTCTAACGCTTTCTTTTTAGTTTATCCTTGGGGAGGGGAAAGGAGGGGATGTGAGTGGCTATTCTTTTGTTGTCAAGATTGAAGAAATAGAATTTATCCTATGTCAATTGTTGAATAGTAGTTTCATTCCCAGAAATGATGCTTATTGGTTTAAATACCATCTTTTTTTTTTTTTTCCATTTCACTGAATGGAAATGGTACACTTCTGCAAAATCATAATTTCAACTAAGGTCATGGACATCTTGATGAAAAAATAACAAAAGAAAAAGAAGCGACGGCAGTTTTTCTCATAAAGTATCATTCTCGTTGTCCTGTCATTCAGCAAGAGTTTCTGATTTATTTTGTTGATGCAATGTAGTGTACCTCTTGACAATGTAATTTTTATTTACATGAGATCATCAACGCTGTAGAGTTGCAATAGTTGCTATACTTCATTATTTTTTCCTATTTTTAGGCCCTGACTTTATATCCATTCAATATACAGAGGGCAAAAACTATCCAGAAATCCTAAAGGAAGAAGCGGTGCAGAGACTCTTTGAACTAAGCAAGGTACTTCATTCAATGTTCTTTTGTTATCTAAGTTTTGAACCAGTAGGAAATTCGTTCAATGTCACTTTGTTATCTCTTTGAATGTGGATCTCGTTGACTTACAAAAGTTATGGCTGAAATCAAGTATAACAAGAAGCTTACAGGAACTTTTCCGTTTCTCAGAAGTTTACAGAATTCTTTTGGAGGCTTGGTCACTATACTTATCTTCCTCTCAAATGTTTAGTTCTTCAACAGTAGTTGTGTTCATTTTTTATCTGAGCAACATCATAAAGTAGAGCAAGACTATTTTTGATAAAGTTCTCACATAATGTTGACATCACGTATATCCTGGAAAGTGTACATTGGGACTAGGGACAAAAGAGATTATCTGAGAATCTCAATCTATGCATAGGACTTGAGCCCACAGATAACTGAATGTGTCAGGATAAAAGTCTGTTTGATGTATTCTACTTTTCCACTTGGGTTTGGGTCTTTCAACACTTGACCTTGCAGATATTTTCACTATATATTTATAGCCATTCATACAAGGCAATCATAGTTTTATAAACTTCGTATGTTATGCATTGCTAAATCAGGTCTAGTGTGACCTTTTGTTTTCTACGGACTTTGCAGGTAAGTGATGAACATGAATTTCTAGAGAGAACTTTCCAGAGTCCAGCTTCTGTCAGAGCAGGAAATGTTATGCGGGCATGGATGGAGGATGCTGGTTTGAGAACGTGAGCTGTCACATTTATGTCTTTTCTTTTGGACTTTTCAAGAAACATTGCTGATTTTGCCTCATTTTTCAGGTGGGTGGACACAATGGGAAATGTGCATGGTAGAACTGATGGGATGAATCCAAGTGAGAAGGCTTTGTTAATTGGCTCTCATTTGGTGAAGCAATTACAGTACATATTTAATACTAAAATATTATAGTTTCCAGAATTAGCCACTTGTCTGGCAGAGTTTTTAACTCGCAATCAATTCTCTCTGTGTTTCAAACAGGATACTGTTATTGATGCTGGAATGTATGATGGCGCACTGGGAATCATCACTGCAATTTCTGCATTGAAGGTGTTGAATATAACTGGAAGGCTTGGACGACTCAAGCGGCCAGTTGAGGTAACCCATGTGTACAATTTTAAGTGCACTGCCTCTACAACTGTTGGTCTGGTCAAATGGCATTTGTGATGATTATAGTATTCTTCTAATCAGGATATAGTTGACAATAAGCCCGTAGTGTCGGAAGTCTAATTCTGGGAAGCACATCTAGACATAGTTTGGTAACTTATCATGGGTACTAAACAACACACTATCAAGATGAACTATTCGTTCATTGTGCTGAGCACCGTGGTGGTTCTTTTGTCTAACAATCTATGTCAGTGGCGTTTTTATATCTTGTAGCAAGTTGTATGGAGTAAAAATGGGGATCCAACTAAGTTGTATGGAGTAAAAATGGGGATCCAACTATCTGTGTCCTAATGATTTAGGAGGAAAAGAAATTCTCTGCCTTGATATAGGTGCAAAACTCTATTTCATAGTATCAAAGCCATGGAATACTTCATATTACACAGTTTCGGGTAAATGTGAACTTGTGCTCTTGACTGTCCATTTATAGGACTACTAAATATCTTTGTCCTCTGCTCTCTTATCTTAGGTTATTGCATTCAGTGATGAGGAAGGTGTCAGATTTCAGTCTACCTTCTTAGGAAGTGCAGCTATTGCTGGTGTATTGCCTGTTTCAACATTGCATGTCCAGGATAAGAGGTTTGCATTAATAATTCAAGAAATTGTGTTCACTTGTCAACTGGTGTTCATGTGCCCACTGATGAACAAAAATTATTCAGTGGTGTCACAGTGCAAGGTGCTTTGAGACTAAACTCAATTGATGCTACAGAGGAAAACCTTTTGCAGCTCAAATATGATCCTAAATCTGTCTGGGCTTATGTTGAGGTACTCAGAAAAATTTCCAGCCAGGCAAGAAATCAAGAGAAGTTTATGTTACCAAGGCTTCTTATCCTGATTTTTGTATTATTGCCGTGTAGGTTCATATTGAACAGGGACCTGTACTAGAGACTGAGGGTTTTCCTCTTGGTGTTGTAAGAGGGATTGCCGGGCAGACACGCCTAAGGGTAACTTAGATTCAACATCATATTGTTAAGATATTTTATTGCGTGAAGTCACATGGACCTTTGAGACTAGTAATACATCCTAAGAACGTTTTTTCCGTTGATGTTTCCTTCGCTTTTTTTCTAGTATGGCAATTGCTTTAATTTTATTTTGCGGAGATGTCTACTCATGTTCGAGTTTATATTGTACAGTCATCTCATAACTTGAGCTATGGCCATCTATTGGTTTTGAACTATATGCTGTACAGTCATCTCATAACTATGTAATTCTTTAACTTGTAAATCATACTTCTTGCTGTTTGCAGGTGACTGTAAAAGGGTCCCAAGGGCATGCTGGAACAGTCCCGATGAAATTGCGTCAAGATCCAATGGCTGCTGCTGCAGAATTAATTGTGTTGTTGGAAAGTCTATGTAAACAACCTGAGGATTATTTATACTATGACGGTCAGTGCATGGCTTCCACGGTACAGTCTCTTGGAGGATCTCTTGTTTGTACTGTAGGTGAAATATCAACCTGGCCAAGTGCAAGTAATGTGATCCCCGGCCAGGCAAGAATTCGAAGTCGTCAAGCTTCATATTTCTTCTGTAATCATTCTGTGTAAACACGGGGATCATATCAGAATTTTTCTTATTTCCTTATAAGAAAGAATTCATCTGCTTACAGGTGACGTTCACTGTTGACATACGTGCAATGGATGACTTGGGACGAGAAGCTATTATATATGAATTTTCGAACAGAATTTACCAAATATGCGACAGGCGTTCAGTTCTCTGTCTCATTGACCGAAAGGTGAGAGGGTAATGTCGTACTTTCTAATACGTGCCAGAAATTAACCTGTAACTCATATGAGTTTGGTTCATTTCAGCACGATGCTGATGCAGTGGACTGCGATCAGAAGTTGAGTTCAGAGCTAAAGTCCGCAGGTTATACTGCTCTGAAACGATTGACGGGTGAAAATCTGGACGACATACCTGTGTTGATGAGTGGAGCAGGACATGATGCAATGGCTATGTCTCATCTAACTAAGGTCTTCCTTTCTTCCATCGTCAGATGTTATCAACTTCAATGCATTATTATCCTCGTATTGATGATTTCTAATGTCGCAACAGGTTGCCATGTTATTTGTACGTTGTCGTGGTGGTATCAGTCACTCCCCGGCTGAGCACGTGGCGGACGACGATATTTGGGCAGCTGGTGTAGCCATCCTAGCCTTCCTGGAAACTCATGTAGATTAGTAGTACTATAGTAGCTATTGATTGTTAGAATCCTCAAAAGTGAAGGTTCAGCTTTTATCTGGAGAAATGTATATTCACCAAACAAATATTGATCAATCTCTTAAACAGTGTTCTGAAAGATAAAAAGGTCCAACATCTTCAGTTACGTTTGCCAGTTTATGATACCAAATACATTACGCGGGACTAGATTATAATTTTCGCTGGATATTTAAAGTTAACAAAATCATGAAAGAACAAGCAGCCACCATCCATCCAGAAGTCCACAGAAATGTTTTTCGCAAAATTGGGTTGATTACATTAGCAAATACATCAAGACTAGAGTATGGTTTTGGCTGGATATATAAAAATTAACAAAATGTGAAGCCTCTATTAAGAGGCTAAAATGAGACACAGAACATCAGTAATTTCGGATTGTTCCTCCGAGATGACAACATTGTCACAGAGATGAAAGTGCCTGTGAAACATTGCGAGATATCCGGTCTTGTATATTTGCCTGCATCAACACATTGAACTTATATACAGTACCCAATCTTTGCAACAGAAAGACGTCTTTATCTAACCATTACCTCGTTTGCGGGCATTTCAAACTTTAATTTCGTTATTGTCTCGTATAAGAAAATGTACCTGTAATCAAATGAAAATACCAGTAGAGTATATCAGCCTCTAAAAAAGAATATGCTTGCATGTTTTCCAATTATGACGTAGAACCATATAGTTCCACTCAGCATGAGATTGAAGTTGTACCGCCAGGCTAATTCAGATACAAGTTCTTTGGGTGCATCAGGCAAGACCTAAGAAAGGGTTGTCCATAGTAAGATTCAACATATAAATCACCTTCGCAGAAAATAAAGCACAGAAATACTTTTTACCTCATCTTCGTATGGGTTGCAATGATCTTTGAACCAAAGCCTCAAAAATTCCTACAAAATGATTATTATGCAGTCAGCGTAGATCATAGCAGATTGCTACGTCAAACTAGCACAAATCAAAAGGATATTAGCGTCGAATAAATGTATGCAAAAAGATACAGAATATGAAAAAACCTTGTCGATGTTCTCAGGTTCAAGACCATTCGCAAAGCGTTCCTTATAAGAGTCAGCAATCCAATATCGGCTAGAGTCAGGTGTGTGCACCTAAAATTGACACATGCGGAAAATCACAATTTACTGTCACAAAATGGATAAAGTTAAGCACATCATGAAACACTCTATTTTCAGTGAGAAATTGGTATCTTAGATAGAAAATAACCTCATCAATCAAAAGCACTGTTCCATCAGATCCCTTCCCAAATTCATATTTAGTATCCACCAAAATCAGGCCATGCTCCTGAGCTACTTGCTGAGATTTAAAAGTAAAATGAGACATAAAACAGGACTATCCACTTTACACCTGATAGATACAACCATGCACATGAATGCAATGCTATTGGAGGAACACTTCTGCATACGGATTATAATTCCATCTTACTTGAATATGAAATTAAAAGGCATATCATCACAAGGCAAAAACTAAGAATATGTTCATATCATCTATATCTTGGTTCATTGCATAATTTAGTTTTCAAAAAATAAATAGATAAATAAAATTTAAAAAAAACTTGGTTTTTATTTCTGCCATTACACATCAAGAGAAATGTTAGCCTTGATAAGGTAAAAAAGCAGAACAGAAGACAAATGCAGTTGAGACTACCTGGCCATACTCAAAGAGACGTAAGGCTTTCCTACTTGCTTCATCATAGTCATCCTGTGTCATCAGCCCACTCTTAACAATCTGCAACGTGAATTCTTCATCAAAAGAAGCATTTCAGAATACCTTGCGCGGTAGACACCTTGATTTGAACAAATTATTCCAACTGCCACGTATGCTATTAGGCAGATGCTAGTTTGCCTCATCAGATAAGCCAGTTATGCAAGTTTGCATCTTTAGATAATCTAGTAGGAAAATTTTCTCCTTTTTTATTGGCAATTATTATCTTTCTCTCTCTTTTAGACCAAAAGAATTCCCATTTATATCTCAAAGTAGGACATGGATAACAAAAATAGTGAAACATCTCTCAAAATCAAAACCTAAAATTCGTCCTCCTCAAAAACATAATCAAGATATGCTCATAACTGTTGGCTTTTTCATTCTATAAGCTAGTCTATTTTGGGCAATATTGTATAAGAGTATTTATTCAATCAATATTTATGTGAACAAGGTGTAGCACATTTAGTAATTCTCAATATTTCATTTAGAAGAGAACACACTGTATGCAATTTATTTATTTATTTATTCTAAAATATAAAGCTTTTATTTGAATTTGATCCGTAAGGGGCCCTGGATAAAGACCAGCTAAAGTGTAACAGTTCCAGGACAATTGGATTTCAGTGAGATTTGGCTTACATTTAGGGCTCATTCTCTACAACTTAGTTTTTAACTATCCAAACGCTCAACCATTCAAACCTACATTACTACACCAACCACATATTCTTTCTAAATAAGTATTTTTCACAATTCCCAGTAATCTCTCTCCACTTTTCCACCACATATTTCAAACAATAATCTCTTTCCATAAAAAATGCTAGAATACTAGCTACACAGAACAAAGCTTTACCAGTATTCTTGGTGAAAGTTGAAGGATTTGCAAGTAATAACAGTTATCAAGGACAAATAACAAAAATTGGCTGAATCAGTACATAACTTAACTTGGTCTTCATTTGTGATTATTCCACTTCACGTATCTATTTAAAATGTTAGTTTTTCATTGGATTACGCAGTTAAACCTTCCATAAAGAAAACAAAATATTAGTACGATGGCTCATAGTTATGATTTATTTGTTTATTTTTAACTCTGATCCATCCATAAATTAACCCATCGAACCATTTTTGTCAAATTCACAGATGGTACAATTGTACAAATGCTTAATTGTTAAAGTAATGCAGGGTTATGAGCATCTCCATGCTACGATCAATAGTCAAATTTCAATGCCAGATGTCCCCCCCCCCCCCGCGGGGGAAAAAAGGGGCCTATGTGGAATTAGTAATTGACAAGTTGACAAGGATGTCCAACACCCCCTCTAGATGTAGACAATGTTTTAGACATTATCCACATTTATAGCTTGTTCTCTGAAGCTTTATACAAATCAAAATTTTACTCAAAAATTCAAATTTCAATACCAACCACAAATTCTCCACCAAAAAAAAATATATATAATAATAATAAAAAATAAATAAACAAATAAAATAACAATTGACACTTCCTAACAATGTTTTCTTACATTCCCAACACACATTTTCACAAAGAATCAACTTTCATGAATCAATTCGTTGATAAAACTCCCAAGAACAAGCTCTATATGTCCTCTTTCTACTTCTTTGGATCTTTTACTCTCTCTCTGCGCTAAATCTCTTCTTTTAATAAACCAATAATTTCTGTACATGCAGCTCATCATCTTTCCTCCCATTTATATTTTTCTTGCCATATATCAGATGTACAAGTTGTCTCATTGGAGATGTTTCCAGTGTCCATTATTCAAACATAAAGGACCAACTACAAGTCTCTCAGGCTGATGCAATAGATACTAATGGAAGAGAATTCCTTGTTCCCCATCCAGCTTCAACCTTATGTAAATCTTTGATCTGCGTCCTAAAAAATTCATTCTATGCAGATGTGTTTATCACAATTCACAAGGGTAATGATAAATACAGTGCTAAATCTTACTAAACTGTGCTCAGTCTACTATATGACCAAGGCTTATGTTCTCTCAACTGATTATTCAGCTATAGATAACAATGCAACATAACTCTGAAATTGCCCGAGAATTTCGATGAATATCACTATGTCTTTTTAGTATTTTGATATGTAAGTACTAAATTGAAACCATATAATCCATATATATATATATATATAACAATGTTAAAGAACTTGATATAATTTGACCCCAAGCTAGAAAAAGGCCTGGATTGAAATCATACTAGGCTTAGTGGAAATCAGTCAAGCTCAATGGAAATGATATAATATAGGTTAATGAATGATTGATTAGGTAAAAGCAGAAGCCTAAAAAGCAAGGACAGAAAGGCGAAAGCATTCACTTAAACCATCGAAAGAATGTCAGGAAATCCAAACCTCCTCGGGGGTTACTGGTACATCATGATCTGCAGCTTTAGTTGTTGGTGTGAGTATATTTGCTGGTAACTTTTGGTTCTTCACCAAACCTGTTACAAAAAATGCATATAACAGTATAAAACTGAACATTCAGTCTGAACTAAATTTTGTCTATTGATAACAAACCTCACCATCAGGAAGAACATTGCCACAGTAATTTCGAACACCATTTTTGTAGACTGTCCAAAGCGATGTATCAGTACTTCCAGTCACATAACCTCTAACTGCAGATAAGCATCAGTGTTAAAACGAACAGCAAAATTCCCATATGCATGAAAAGACACGGCCTTCTACTAGAAAATCACTCCTGCCTAGGATAATGGTTAAAAAAATTACAGAATTAAGGAAATGGATCAGCGCAGTTGCTAGAATTACTCAAAAACTCACCAACAAATTCAACGGGAAATACAGAGCATTTCTTTGCAATGGTAACATTCTTATCTGGCACAGATACCACTGCATTGGGAATAATGTGCTGAGTTTTACTAAACCACCATAAACTTGTTTCATTCAGAACCTGCATGTGTAGTGGAAAGCACAAAGGGAGTTATTCCCAAAAGAATAAGAAAAAGATCAAAGATGAAGGTTAGAACTAAAATGTTAACTTTTCTGCAAGAAATAATCTTTCTAACTCCAACATATTTCCCACGTAAAGCAGCTCAAACACCGGGATGAATAAATACAATTACCTGACCCTTAAAGGGAATTAAGGCGAGGATTCTGTCAAAAGCACTTTGCCTATCAGTTGTGACCAGAACAAGATAATCCCCTCCGTCATAAATATCTCTGACCTTCAGGATCAATTTAGTTATCATTTTCGCATCCAGTACAAATTAATATATTTATCGGGTGATAGAAATATTCATTTAACATGCAATTGATACTAAACAGATCTTACTTCCTTGGGAAGAAAATATCAAAGCCGAAAGAAAGAAAGAAAGAAAGAAAGAAAAAAAAAAGGGAATCAAGTATGTGCTCAAGGTAATTAACTGATGATTGCTCCCAGAGATGAAAACATAATATTTCTTAATCCATTTTGCGTTAATATTCAAGCGTGTATATAAATGCTCAAGTACTGATCTTTCTTGAGCTAAAATCCCATACAATCAAATATTTTTAATCAATTCAAATACCCAACCAACCAAACAGAACAAAGTCCATGCAGATTGTTCAACAACCCCCAAAACAAAAGAGGAAAAAATGAATATAGAAAATTTACCTTGCCTCTGGTTTTGAATTTGAGACCAGGAACAGTTAAATCGAGATGCGTCTCAGAGAGACAGTTGGAAAGTGAGTTTTTTATAGCATCCATTACTTCAGTTTTGCGGTCTCCATTCGTCAAGGCGAGGAGAATTGGCGACGACGGCGTTTGGTGTTCTTTGCTTGATGTTCTTGTTGATGCAGATATCATAATTGAAGGAATTATTTTCTTTTTAAGAAGTTGTGGAATCGCCTTGAATTTAAGTGATGACGATGATGGAGAATTCGCCAGAGGGAACTGCTTCTGGAAGAGGGTTTTTGGAGGGTTTAAGGACTGCGCCATTTGCTTTTCTTCTGTCTGCAGGTGTTCCCTGCAGGGGTTAGGCGTTTCTATAGAGAAAACAAGGAAAACCTTGCTTGTACACAACAAAGAATGCTTTACACAATCTATCACTACAATTGAATTGAATTGTGAAGCTTGAATGATGCTTTTTCTTCAGACATCACAATTCAATTCATAAAAAATGAAAAACACAGCCCAAATATAATTCTAGACAGTATCCTCTGTTCAATAGGCTGCACTTCTGTGCTTTAATAGTTGGACTGAAGTGGTGAAAATAGTTTACACTCAAAGCCTCAACCAAATATCATCTAACGTTCCCGGGTACAGTACATAGGTTCTCAAAATTTGCCACTGTACTTCTCTATCTCTTCCTATCCTATTGATTGCATTTTGTAGCCTGTGTTAAAAATTCTTTTCAACTTCAATAGGTTGTTATGCTGTTCGTCCTCATAAGCATTTGGCATCATTTCAAACATATTAAAAATAAATTAAAAAAGAAAATTATCACAATTAAACCCAACTCGCATATCTTGATTCTTGAAAATAATTCAAAAGAGCACAAAACAAGTGAATGTGACGAACACAAGCAATTTCCAAACGCCAAATAGGAATTAGGATTTAGGAAGTTAGGAATTAGGTTAGCTTACCTAGGGACTTGGAGTCTGGACCCCTGGAACCGGTTGGCTGCTCCGCCGGCGAGGGCGACTGCCGAGTGCCGACCGAATGGGCCCTTTCTTATTTTCTGGGCCTGTTAGAAAAATATTTATTTTAAATTTTAATTGACAAATTATAAATATAGAGTCATTTTATTTAAAAGAATTTAATTAATGTAATAAATTACAATTAAGAGAATGGTAAATATTTTTGTAATTTGTTTCTAATACAAATACTTTTAAGATTAAAATAGTTATGTCAATGAGGCTTAGCCCATTTGGTTAAAAGGGCTAAGCTGAAGTACTGATATTTAAAGGTGTCAGGTTGGATTCTCCAGTATGAGATATTTTCTATATTTTATTATAATGTGTATTTCTACTATATGTGAATTTATATTATTGATTTTCTTGATGCTGTGTTTTAATAAGATAAATACTATCATAATACAAATTTATAATTATATTTTTAAAAAATTAAAATAATTATAATTGAGAGTATTTTTCTAATTTATTACAAAGTAATAGTTTACATCTAAAAATCCCTTAAGAAAAGGACTTCTTACCGTTTGGGCTCCTTAATCTTACGGGCCTCACTCACCTCCTTACAGGACCGAATGTTATTGGGCTCCTTAATGCTAGGTTTGGGTAAACCTAGCATAATTCGGGAACAATTATATATTCTTTTTTGCATCTACAAAGAAAAAACTATAGTAAGGTCAGAAATTTTAAACTCAAAACAAGGTTTAGTCAAATAAATAACATTCATATATTATTACATGTGATATTCCACCACGTGCTTACAAATATCCAAAACTTTCTAGTACACCGCTATGCGATTCTGATGAATCCAACCGTAAGATTGGGTTGTTGGGAGAAGAGAATGAAGGATATTGCAATAGAAGAGGACAAGTAGGATGAAGAAGGAGAAGAGGATGGATAGAAAAAACATTCAATACATTCTTGGGTAAGTAACTGATATAGATCTGTCTTACGGTCGGCAATAACCAAAAAAAAAAATCTATTTTTACTTCAAAATATTGCTAACTGAGGCAATAAAGAAGATCTAAATATTTGTTCTGCAGATTGACAAGTAATAATATGTGATTTTTATATATACATGCAGTGAAGAGTTTTTTTTTTAAATTGTCAAATTGCTTAAATTTCTGATTATTATTAATTTAAAAGTGATTTAATTCGTGATTACCATTATATATTCGCGTAACACGACTCCTTCTTCCTTTGGAAATTGAATGCATTTATTAACCTATTGTCTAGTCTAGAAAATCTAAGAATGAAAACTTCATTCTTGATTCTACGTGAATTTTTATGGAAACATTTCATTTGCTCTCTTCAATGCAAGTTCTATTTTTCCAAATTGCAATAATCCTTTTTTTTTTTAATGAAAATTTTTCATTTGCTTCTCTTCCGTGTAAGTTTGATTTTTCCAAAATGTAGCCTGATTTTTTGACGTCTAGTTTCTTTGATTGGTACGATTAATCAACCTTCCTAGGCCATTTGGGGCATGCCGGAAGAGCATAAGTCCTTTTCAAACGCCAAACGTCTAATAGTATAATGTCGTCTAATGCACACTTGGCATGCCGCATTGGATTATAATTCCAGAGTTCCTTTAAAAAACTTCTTACTCTTGTGGCGCACGCCATGTGGATTTAAATTACAAACAGGATCGGCTCTAAGAATTTAGGTGCTCTATTCGATAATACAAAATGGTGTCTCCCTTCAATTAAATAACGGTTACATTAGAAAAAATAAATCATACTCTAATTACAGTATTTCACATTAAAAACAATTTCATTATAGTCCCTCTTTTCTTATTAACTTGTTGGCTTTTTATGATTAAGATTTTTCCCCCTGCCTTTGATTATTCATGCAAAGTTTAAGTTTCTAATGTAGGCCTTCTATAATTTTTTTAAAATAATAAAAAAATATGCAACAGCTGTGAATCTGGCGGCATATCGATCCCGCTCTGGCATTCGATCAAAATCATGATGTTTATAGTGTCATTGCTAAATTCGCAAGTTGCTCTAGTTATGGACTTGCGAGTCTAAATTCTCATAATAGTGAGTCTAAATTCTCAATTTGATATATGGCACTTGTAGAAGGTGTCGTTATCCTGTATTTATGTATAGATGCATTTCAAGTGAAAAAATACACCTATATGAATAAAAGAGTTGTGCTACTTGAACAAAACTAGATACACAAATTTAAACAACACTGACACATGGTATTATCCTATTTTTCAACACATCACATCACTTTTTTACCAATAGTTATCACATGGCCACATCTCTATTTTTGTCACTCTTTTTACATACTCATTTGTCTAAATAGAATTTTCCTTAATAAAATTAAGCACCTCGATTGGACACCAATAAAAGCTGTGACAGCCCCTATCTAAAGCCAGTAAGCTATAAGCCACATGCCCTTTTGCATGGCTGCCAAGCCAGTAAGCTGTAAGCCACGTACCCTCTTGCATGGCTGCCAACTTGGCAGCCATGCAAATCCTTTGTGTAAGGGCACCCCACGTAGAGGGGTGTTGTTAGCTCTTTATTAATGGCTGCTGGATCGCAGCCCCTCCTAATTTTTTATTTTAATTCCCAATTTGCCCTTAGTCATTATTCCTCAATAACAATTCATTAATTAAAATATTAAACACATATTAACTACTTAAGCTAATATATGTTACCCTTCAAGCTAATATTATTATTTAATATCAAAATCTGTTTTTATTCTTACCCAACATTGTTTAATTCCTTTATTTCAATTGGTCTATTATTTAATTTCAATCATGTGATTAATATTTAGTTTATTGTGGTCAATTTTAATTCAATTTCATGATTAAACCCACAATAATATTCAGTCCTTTAATGTTTAGTTGATCCTCTATTATTTAATTTCAATTATATGATTAATATTCACGACGCTCTTCCGATCTGTCAATTTTAAACAAAGCAGGCATTCGTCATCTCTTCACAGTAATATTTTATAAGTGTATTGATTAAATAATATTTTATAAAAAATCATAAATGATTATAAATCTTTTTATTGCATGCAATAATCATACTGTAAATTTAAATATATTTAAGTATTATGAACAAGCATAGGAACCAAATGGTTCAAAATTAATTATTTTATTTTATTAAGTTTTTGTACATTACATTATATGTTATCATACAGCGTGCAAAATACGTTTTAATTACTCGTCATAATAAAAGGGGTGAATCCATTGTAGTTTATATATTTACATTTGCCTTCTAGTATATATAAAAATTCCGCAATTTTATGCTAAAAATGTTTTTTGAGAGTTTTATTATTTGTAGGGAAGTCTTTCCAATTTTTTTTACAAAATAGGGTAAACTTACTATCTTACCTTTAAATTATTTTTCTTCAATCATATATTATACGAGCAGGGTAAAATGAGAATCAACATATTTTGTAAAGAATTTTATGAAAGATTACCTCCAAATTAACATTTTCCTGTACCTTTATTTGTGGGGAATTAGTTATCACAAAATCTTTTATAAAATATGATAAATTTACTATCTGACCCTTTAATTATTTTTTCTCCAGTCATACAATACATATATATAAGATGGTAAAATCACCTGACTTTATAAAAGATTGTAAGAAAAATTCCTTACGAAATAGCATTTTCCTAATTATAATTTTACAAAAATTTCCATGTCCGTAATATCATAAAATTAATATATGTTTCAAAAATAATAATGATAATAATATATAAAAAAATACTTTTAAATGTGGGCGTAGACAAGTTGACATTTAAATGCGTAGACAAGTTGACTTTAACAGCTGCCAGTTGGGAGGGATCACACTCTTCTATATACAGCCACCAAATGATTCATTAGACACGCAAGGAGAAAGAAATGGCTCCAGAAAAGGAATCACTAAAACTGATCGGTTTCTGGGCGAGTCCTTTCGTGCTTAGCGTTCGCTGGGCACTAAAACTGAAGGGTATAGAATACGATTACCAAGAAGAAAATCTCCTGAGAAAGAGTCCCCTGTTGCTGCAGGCTAACCCGGTTTACAAGAAGGTGCCGGTTCTGCTACATAACGAAAAACCATTGGCCGAATCACTAGTGATAATCGAGTACATTGATGAAATGTGGCAGCAGAATCCACTACTCCCTCAAGATCCTTTCGAGAGGGCCAAATCACGCTTCTGGGCTAATTTTGCTCGCGAGAAGGTAATAGCATAACATG
>CAVNYN010223984.1:0-19549 GCA_963692815.1 Nyctanthes arbor-tristis | reverse complement strand
CTCAAATTCGTAAAATTTTGCTTCTTCAAGATTCGCAAAAGTTAAGTTCCCACCGTAGATGACAAAATCGGCCGCTCCGTTGTCCTTCTCCATTGCATCTTCAATCTTTTTCCGTTCATCAAACGCTGCATTTTTCACCAATGCTGCTAGCTCACTTGGTTTGGCATCCACAAGGTGAAAATCAGCTTTAGCAACACCTATAAGTTGATTGTTCCCACCTGCCTTGTTTTCTTCACCCTTTTTGCACAGTGTCACAACTTTCGGCTCCGACCCGCCTCGGATTTTCACTATGCTTTGCCAAATGATAGCAGAAATAGCCTCAAAGGGAGAAAAATCAGTTCCCTTGCTGCTAATCCTTGTCTGCAAATGGCTCACTTGTGTGGCATTGACAGTGAAGGAATATGGTTCCATTTTACAGTTATTGACAGTTATCCAATTGTCTCCAACTGGGCCGACCCGTTTGATGGAAAGTGGATCGCCCGAAACCTTAATTGGGCTTTCGAGATTTTTGGGCTTACGGGCCAAGTTACTAGGCCTAGTGGGCTTTTCACCTGCAACGGCCTTTCCTAACTTGTTAATGAATTCTGCAGCTGAGAATGGGTCTCCAAGAACATGAGCCCAGCTCAGGGCCACTGACATTCCCCCACATTTGAATCTAGTGATCTGTACAAAAAGCCCAAAAATAAAGCCCAATTTTAAATTAGTTAGGTTTTTTTTTTTTTTTTATTGGACAAAAAGAGAAGGAGGAGGAGGCGATTGTACAACTCTATGATGATATGTCATCACTCATTAATATTATATCATCCTTAATGATTATTACTCCATTGAACCCATAAAAAAATACTTGTATTTCTTTTTTGTTTCTCACGAATTAGTTGTGTTTTTTTTCCAACCATATCACTAATTAATTAGTTATTATGAAAAACTTACTTTTCTATTTTTTTTACGTGAACTTTTCTAATTACATTGATTTTAATTTTGTTCTGTGCGATAATAGAAATGAACTTATCTTTGTTGGACATAGAGAGTAGCAACCTTAGCAAAATTTATACTATGTTCTCGATTATTCGATGTGATAATCTATATTATACACTAGGGTTGAGTTTCAACTAGACATAACATTCTCATAGAGGTTTGAATCCAAGTCCTCTACGTATAAAGAATTCAAATTGAATGCTAACAGCAAGTAAGAGTTTGTGTTAACACCAGAATTTGATAATATCATGTCAAAAGATTTAAGCCTTTTTTTATGTTAGATTAATTTGGAGGGTAAGTTTTTGTATGTTTGATTAATTTTGAGGTTTTTAATATTAAATAGTGTTTGGTTTGTTGTCCTTTTCCATGCTAATAACGTGACATTACCGTAGGGAAGCTAACCACCGTGTTAGGATCTGTTTGACAAAGAATTATAATAGAGATTAAGCACAATGGAGAATTATTTTCCAAATTTTGGGACACTTGCCGCAACAATCACCATGAAATATTCCCATTTTGTACATAATGTAATTTCATGTCACACTAAGTATTTCAAACTCAAACTGGTGACACACTATAATTCAACTCTATCATAGTGATAGCTCAAGTGATAAAGACTATCGCTCCTTACTAGAACAAGATTTTAGATTCAAGTCTATACCCCTACTTGAAGTTGCTCTAATTGTATTTTCAAAAAAATCAAATAAAAAAAAACAAAAGAATTCCACCCTAAGACTTAAAAATGTGTACTACGAGTAAGAATAATCAGTGTTCTAAAAAGCGTGAAACGCGGAAAAGCGTCGACCTGAAACTTCAAGCTTTTTAAGCTTAAGCGCGTGCTTAAGCGTTAAAAAACATTTTTCAATGTTTTTATTTTTTTAATTTTTAATCAACCTAAAGTTGTTAAATATTTAAAATGATGTATACTAAATTGAAAAACACATCTAAAAACATAAATATTATATCTACATTATAATTTTAAAAGATATTATACAATTTAGTATTTTCAAAAGGCAAAAGGTGGATGATTCCTACTGTTATTAGGTTTAATGACAATGTCTAATAAGCTTAACATTATTGAGTTTTAGACTTTTAGTTATTAAATGACCCAAAACAAGAAAAAAAAACCCCAATAATATTATTTAGACAATCAGCTATGAAATGACCCAAATGTAACTAAGGGTTCAATATTTAAAAAAAATTACGATCAATGGTTTTCGTTGACCGCCTTAGTGCGCTTAATCGCACCTAGGCGCGCTTAATTGCGCATATGCGGTCAACGAAAATCATTGACTGCTTTTTTCACCGCTTAGCCCAAAGCTAAGCGTGAAGGCCGCGCTTTGCCCTTAAGCGCCGTCTAGACGCACTTTTTAGAACAGTGAGTAAGATTAATGTGGAGGCAAAAACCCTAAAGTAAAAAAACTCAAAGTGAAAATTTAAAGGTGAAAAATCCTATTTGAAAAAGAGAAAAAAGATTAAAGGGGGGAAAACCAATTTTAAGGATGAAATATCTAACAAGACCCCCACAAGTGCCAAAATTCACTATTTTTAACTTATACATTATTTGACTCAAAGTGGATAAAAAATTCAAAAATAAAGTTATTCCCCTTTATATTATTTACTTGCATGTAAACGATAGGGGGACTCAACTTTGAGATTTCTCCCCACATTAATCCTGCTCTAAGGAACTAATCGTTTTGAATAAGAAGACTATAGAAACTAATCTTGATCAATTAAAACATAATTAAATTCTTTCCTTCCAAGACGTAATCTAAATTACAAACTAAATATACAAATAGCTACACTCGGGGAAAGCATTGTCTATACGCGATTACCACGGCCAATTGAACTGACCGGTACCATCAACTTTCAAAAAATTAACTTGTGCCGCTAATAATAACCCAGAACCATACCATTCTGATTTGATTTTCGATTTCAGTTCTATAACCAAGTTTTAATTTCACTTGGTACATTGTTTGGTTTAATTAATTCTCGTAAAATATGCATAGACTAAGATCTCCTATATTAATGCCATTAACGCATTAAAAAAAAAAAAAAAAAAAGAGAAGTCAAAATCTTGTCACCTGCAAGAGAACGGTGGGAGAAAATGCTAATTCGGGACCAATGAACTGGTTTGGAGTAAGATACTTCTCAAGGGATCCATTCTCCTTGATCATCTCCAACCATTCATCCATTGTTTTCTCACACTTTGCTTCAACGAATCTCACACCACAATCATTGCATTTGATGTAAGGCCGCCCTGAATCGTCCCTGCGAAACCGCCCGCTAATCACCGGGAAGCCGTTTAGCCAAGTGAATATAGGCTCCTTTATGTTGAGGGTGGCCAAGCCCTCAAATGCCTGCTTCCCAAAGTAGTAGATTCCTCTAAGATAGTGAAGCTTCATTGCCAAGTCCATGCCATGGGGCTCGTGAACCGTGCCGGGTTCGGTTACGTTTCCCGGCCCAACCGACGACAGTTTTATGTCGTAGATCAAACCTCCTGCCGTGGAAGACACCATAGTTTGTCACTTTGGGGTTTTTGTCTTTAAAGAGAGAGAGAGAGAGATTGAGGAAAGAGTGAGTGATGCTATGTAAAGACAAAACGAGGGTGGGTAGTTTGGTGTCTAACCATTGGATCCACTTCACCTTTGTGCATCTATCTTTCTATTTATATACACATATAGGGAGGGGTATATACATTTAATATATTTTTTTTTATTCAATACATTAAGTGCACGATGCCTGCATAATTTTCTCAATGTTAACAAGACTTAAATAACAGTCTAAATATATTAGTCTAATCCTAAATACTATGCTAATTGTTGAAAAAGATCTCTAATTAGCCGTGTATACCATTGTACCAGCTAGCTGATAGGAGAATTGGATTTTATTGGTTTACCGAAAAATATAGAGAGGAGTCGTATATACAAAAATGGGTGAAGTTCTAGGTCATTATCAAAACGTCAATAATAGTAATTGGTGTAAAAGGCCTCTACCTTTAGACATTATTGTGTAAATAGTCCCTATCTTTCTTTTTTGGCAATTTCACCCTCACCTTCACATTTTCATCCTTGATTCTATTTGTATTAACCTTCCTCTATTATCCTAAGGGTATTTTTGTCCATTTTACAGTAAAATATTTTTTTTAAAAAAAATTGCAATCAAGGTTCTAAATTAATTAGAAAAGTAGTTATTTTTCATTCATTCAATAATGCAATTTATTTTAATTAGTTTTCAACTATATAGATTATTTTGGGATTTTATTTGAAAAGTTTTAAAATCTCATAAATATGACCAGACAAAATTGCATTTCTGTAAGTGAAGAAAATTAAACACAAATAGCCACAAGGATGAACTTTGCAAAAGAAATGGAGATGAAATTGTCAAAATATTAAAAGTAGGAACCATTTACATAATAATGTCTAAAGGTAGGCACCTTTTGTGCCAATTACCCATATATGAAGTATAATGAGTATCATCGTATTATTATAACATTATAATGCATGTATAATTTTTAAGGAGGATATAAATTTCTCTCAAATCGAGAAAGAGACCTCAAGGGACACTAAGCTAAATATGAGAACAAGTAACAATAATGGCGAGTCCAAGTGTTCTTGTGGGAGGTAGTGTGATTAACCTTACAGCGGGATCAACAACAACAATAATAATAATAATAAAATATGAAAAGGGGTTAGGGAAGGACTGGAATTAGTGTTGGCACCGTTGGGAGCCTTAATGGGATATTATTGCTAGTGACAATTTCTGTTGGTGAGTAGTGATGCCATGACAACAGCATTTAATGTGCCATAATTGATGGCCTTGCACAGTTGGTATGTCCATATTTCTTCACTAGAGGCGTACTAAAAAGCCTAATTAAGCTATCTTGTTCGTTGTAGAATAAGATTGAATTCTTAAGATAAAGCTATTGGGTCAGTAAAAACAGTTAACCAAAATAATTTATGCAGTGATTGTGACTTTGACCTGAAAAAATCTATCAAGATTTAGGCGAAAAAGATCTTAATTAAGACAATATATTCCTTCTTTGGAAGAGCTCTCTCACAAGAAAACAAAAGGCTTATTTGTTGAATAATTATTTCATGTTGAATAATAATTTGATAGTAAATGACAAGACTGGTGATTTATATTTTGTTGGTCTTTTAATAAGTTAAAGCAAAGACCGATCTCTACCAGGGAAGAACATCGTTACTATGCAGAAAAAGGCCGGGTAGTTGCCATTAATAAAATGTAGTGAAATTGTGCTATCTACAGACAGCTAGCAGACTTCAAGAATTTGACATATCACATATTGCGAGTGAGCTTGTCTGAGGTTCAGGATCTCATGGAAATGACAAACTTAAAACAAGTTGGATTGCCTTCAAATTCAATGCGCCTAAAACGATAAATAAGTAGTCATGGTAGGTAATCTTACCATGAGATCAAACCTTTAGTTTTACTCAACAAATTTGAGATTCGATCCATGTATGAAATTTGCTCTTCCGATTTTGTATGTTTCCTTTTATATCTACTTCTTGTTGGGATATTATATGTGGAGAATAGTTAAAATTAATCCCAAACCAGTCACTTGACTAAAGTTGGACCCAAAGACTATGCATTGCATGGTTCCAGTTATTATTGAAAAAATGAAATAAGTAATCACAGCTATGGATACTTTATGGTAATGTCCTGCAATGAGAACCAAACAATTATAATTATAAAAAAGAAAGAACTCACCCGTAAATTTATTCCAAGTGATTTCTAGAGTAGTTTTTCATAGAGTGGTGGTCTCTATAGCAAATTGGCTTTATGGTATCCAAATTATCCTGATGATGCAACTCTAATTGCTAGATATTGCATGGCACTATTGTGTTCAATTATACTATTAAATGACATGAAAAAATTCATTCTTTTAACTGTCTAGCCGAGTTGTCACACTAACTATTGTCCACCTAAACATAACTGAGATGCATGTTAACTATGTAGCAACATAAAACTAAATAATATCAAAAGAAAAAAGTAACTTATTTCTTTCATAATATAGTCCGCTCAAATGTCTTGTGGCGTTGTGCCGCCAAATGTAAAGAAACCACTCCACGTGGCTTGCATGTCCGGCTTTGAGAGGAGAATGGAACTGTATACTATAGTCCTCCATAAAATAAGAAATAGAGTGTACCAATACCATCATTCTGGTCAAGAAAATATATACATGAACTCGGAACAGTATCAGTGAGATCAGAAACATTTGTCAGAACAGGAAATTGGGATTATGAACAAGGATAACATCTAAAGTTAATAAAATGAATTGAACCACCCCCACCCTACCCCTTTCACTTCTACATCTTACATTTCATTTGAATAGTTCTATGGTACAAAATCTGGTGATGTGAAACTAAGGCTACTCTTACACTAACTAGAATGGACGGCATATTGGCCTAAAGCAATGATGATGTAAGCTGCAGGCGCTTGTGCATCTTCCCGCGCGAGACTTCTCAGTTTCCCATATTATATCGTGGAAGTTCTGATATATAGATCAATTAGTTTGATATACCTGACTTTGCCTATCACTGGGCAACAATCTTGCAATGGATTCTGAGGGACCGAAAAAATTTTCAGAACCCGGGCAAAGAATTTGGCATGCTACCACAGCACTGGAAGATGCAAGAAGCCAATAACCCTGTAAGTTGACCAATCCATGTCAGCAGCTAGGTGCAGTGCATGGTTAAAGCCGCTTGCATAAGCTCCGTCAGGTAGCAGTAGATTGACAGGAGAGATCAATATGGAACTACATACGGAAGAGCATAAACTTCGGCTGAATCAATATACACGGGTCCAGACCATACACGGAAGTCATCACTGAACTCCCAAAACCCCTTCCTGGGTGTATTTGATGGAACATCTTTATTGTAAAACCACCACTCCTGCTCATCCGTTTGCAACTCCTCAACCATGGGTACTGTGAGAATCTCGCTGAGGTACTTGGAATCCGGATGGGGAGGCCTCCTTGATGCTTCAGCAATTAGAATCTCCAAATTGGGGACTCTGAGCGCTTCAGTCGGAAAATTGGAATCTGGATGGACAAATATTTAGGAAGTTTCAGCAATTTGATCAACAGTAGTAGAAGCAGCTGAAGGCTTAGGTTTAGATTTTGATGGACACGGTTCTTGTGCGTTGAACGTACCTGTAACCTTCCGGTCCTCATTATCTGAGCAAATGTCACAAGAAGAAACCTCTTTGTGGGAAGAAAATACACTCTGAATTTGGCCAGCTTCAAATTTCGTTCCTTTCTCTGTCAGCTGGTGAGGAGTGAGCCTTGGCAGTTTATTTGGCCTAAATTCACTCTCTGTAAAATAAGCAACAGTAATCAGCCTATCGAGAATGTTTTACCTGTAGTTGAACAAGCCCATGCAAATTCATCATACTATCAATTCTAACAGAAAGTGTGATGAACTCAATAACAAGTGAAGGCGCATAACATGGCAGGCAGTGCCTGACAAAGCTTTCTGGAGTCTCTTAGCCAGAACAGACACTACAACATGAACATTCAAAATAGCCTGAATTTTATTATAATGCTCCACTGTGTAAGAACACTCACCCTGAAGAAAACCATTCGTACTTGCATCTTTTACTTTCTTGATACTTCCCTCACTGACAGCACTAGCATTTTTATCCATCAATAAGTGTGTATTTCTATTGCTAGTAACTGCAGCAAGGTCATTCCTGCCTGGATACTTGGACCTATCTTGCTCGCTTTTATTACTTTCAATTAGTCCCTTTGCCTTTTCCTCCCTCTTCTCCTTCTTCTTTTTGTCCTTCCCATGAACACTTTTATCTCTATCTTTGTCCTTCTGTGTGTCTCCTTGCTTGTCGTTTCTTTTTCCTTTAAATCTCTCTTTAACTTCCACCAGCTTGGGCATTGCTTCTACTTCGCTTTTGTCTACGCCAGCATCCTTCTGGAGCCTAGTGTTTGCAATAAACTCTTTCCTCATTCCTTGCACCTCCATTTTTCTACTGTCAACTCCCTTATCTTTGTTCTTTCCCGTGTCCTCTGCCAACAATCCTGAAGAATCTCTGACACTAACTTGCGCAGTTACCTCTCGATCCCTTCTACCCAAACCTGATATTCCGTTAAGCAACTGGTTCCCCACACCTTTCTCATCATCGCTGATTCTCTTGTCTGGCTCCTGAAAAATTTTTGATTCCTCAGTTCCCTGGACACCAATGATACCTCGACTAAACTTCCTTCCATTTTGATTGAGATCATGCGTGGCATGTTTCATTTCATGAATGAAACTGCTCTGAACATTGCTGTGTTCATCAGAGATGTTATCTCTCTCTATGTCTTTTCTTCCGTCCTTCTCCTTCTTCTTGTCCCTGTGTTTTTCCTTCTTGTCCTTACGTTTTTCCTTCTGATCCTTCTTATCCCGGTGCTTTTCCTCAGTTCTTTCTTTTTCCCTTTTCTGTTTGCCTTCTCTCCTCTCCTTGTCCTTCTTCTCCTTTTTGTGCCTCTTCTCTTTACCTTTTTCCTAAAACCACCATAATTATCAGCACATTCTATTCAAAATCATAAATCACAATTTACTAAATGAAAAATCAACATTTGAACCACCACCTATGTCCTATGTGGCCTTGGTGCATCGAAATTATATAAATCATACTCTCTTCATCCCGCAAAGATAGTCTTCTACTCATTTTCGCAATGTTTAAGAAAGTTCAATAAATGTTGTCGGAAAAGCAACATTTACGAACAATTTTACTTATAAACCCCTTTTTTCATTTATTATTCCACTTTAATTCTACTTGTTCACTACTAGCAATGCATACTAAATAGAGGCATGTAAGAAAACTAGTACCTCTGTCCCAAAAAGATGGTATAGTTCTCCTTTTTCAAATATGGTTCAGTTCCCTTTTTAAAAAATAATTGAAATATTAATTCTCTTATTATGCCGCTATTTAATGTGCATAGTTAATTAAAAAAAATAGAATTATTAAAGTGGAATAATTAAAAAATAAAACGGTATAATAGAGAAATGATGTTAAAATTTACTTTTCCAATGCTATTAAATGAACTTTTCTTAATCTATGTGAAAAAAGAAATAAGACCATCTTTTTGGGACTGAGGTAGTAAGAAATATACTAAGGAAAGTGGAGTATAATTTGGGACGGATGGAAAATGAATAGTAGACTATCTTTGCAGGACAAAGGGAATATTTGAAAACGGATGCCCTTGAAGAAACTAAAGCATATATAGAATTCCAATGAAATAGATCAGGTAGTAGTAATTCCAAGCTAAATACACATTTTTGAATTCACCAACCAAACTAGAAAATCCTCAACTTCTTATAATTTAGATGCAAATTTCTTTAATAAATGAATTCTCATAGTCTCGCCAAGAAATTTGACAAGAGGAGCAAATACACGTGTATAAAGATTCCACGAAGCACCAGTCATTAAGAAGAAGGAACACTTGAGACCTAATAATAGCAAAATAGGAAGAAACTGCTTGAGCAAGTAATCTATCCCCCCCCCAAGTAGATGTTTAACAGCTGAAAGAAGTAACAATTTTGAACACTTTCTTGGGAAGAGGTCACTAGAACTGTATGATAAGCAGATATACACTTAGATCTAATGATTCAAACATGCTAAAATGTTAGACTTCCAGAAATAAGTCAAATGACATTAATAAATAAATCCCGACATGTTTTCCACTAGTTGAAAGTGGCCTTTTTTGAACATGAGACGTTAGTTCTTGCCATTTTTCAGGATTCCCCCTCAATAGTAATTCCAGCCCATGATTTTCTTGGTCTTGGTTTTAATAGACCATACAAGAACCTTTCTGACCCAATATATTTTTCCTCCTTTCACGCACCACTGTCCCACTCTAAATTTTTGTCTATATAAATGGTATCACTGCCAAGACATTAACCCCTTTTTAAGTCATTCTATATCAGGAGAATGTTCAGACCAGATTAAGGTGGGAGGTATGAGAATTAGTGAAAGGCAATGCGTGGGGGGTAAACCATACAACTGTCAGGGAAAAAAAATCAGCAAGCAATAATTCACCGTCTTCTCTTTCATGGTAGCCTCCCCTTGTTTCATAAAGTAAGTAGCAAAGAACAGAAATGAATTTAAACTCAGTCAACCCATAAACAAATTACCGGTTCAGAAGTTCCCGAAACAGGGAGATACATAACTTCATCAGCATATTCATGGGCATACCGGATAACAAAGCAAGCAAGAAGATTAAAGCTGGTGACATGGCAGTTTCATTCCAACATGTTTTGTACATTCACAAAATCACAATGCTGATCAAGTGGCTGGTGCTTTCAATTAATCAAATCATCAAAACAATAGCATGAATATGTTGAGTATTTGCAGGCTTGACGTGCAACTAAAAATCAAAGGAAAATAAACTAAAGTGTCAATAGACATCGAGGAGCTGCAATATGGGTGGAAAAATCAAATAGGCTCAAGTCTAGTCATTGGAATTAGAGAAAAGGAACTTTCTACAAGTTACGGTCAGACATCTCTAGAAAAAGGTAATAACAAGACACTATAAAAGCAGAGAAAGAAACATGAACAAACCTCTTTCACTGCGTCCAAGTCTGGAGGCCTGTGCTCTCTTACAAATCCCGGTGGGGGAAAGGGAAAGCAGCGAGACATTGAACACTATCCCAGTAGAAGCAAAATGACAACAGTATGCGAACAAAACAGCAATTATATCTCTGCCTATATACCATTACACCACATTGAATTTCCAGCTCCACTACACCATGCTACTCTCCACTGTACCAGGCACCCAATTTCTGGCTTCTTCACTGACTCCTCACTTTTGAATGTGCACCCAAATCCTATACTTCACTTCCAAAGTCAGGCCAATTACAAAAAAAGGAATCCAGCTACGAAATGCAACTTAATTCAAGAAACTTATCAAACTTAACCCAGTTCACGGTGCAATATTTGTAGAAATTAAATTTCAATGAACTAAACAAACAGTGGATACAGACTTCTGAATTCACAGCTGTTGAAGACAAGCTTCCAGAGAAAAATTAAGTTAATCCAAAAGGTTTTTTGGGAAACAAAAAGGTCCCCTTGATATATGCTGGTGTGGCTGGTCTCCGAGGCTGATGATACTTGATGTTCATTACTGTCACCTCCTTTGACTTATTGCCAAAATCTATGGCACAAATCATTCCCCAACTCAGACAAACAGTGTCAAGATATCAGAAACCCACACCTTATTTGAACCGACTTCCCAAAATGTCCGCCCTTGTTTTTGTTTTTATTCAACTGTGTTCTAAATCCGACTGAAACGAACAATCCTCTTTGATGCCTTTGAAACAGCTCACTAACTATGATCTGCAGGGTGGCGTTCTTCCCCCGAAAAGCTGCCGGGAACGAAGAAATTTCCAATTGGGTCCTCAAGTTCCAGAAAATTCATGATGAATCCTATTCTGATCGGAAAACTCGTCCCTTGGAAATATGATCAGACTAGAGAACCCTGGAAAGCCTCCACCGTAAGTAAACCGATCTCAGTAAACCCTAAATTCGTAAGATCAAAGAAATGGAAGGAATATCCGTTTCAATTAGCAAAAGTGGTTTTTTGGCGGAATGAAAGGCGAATATTTAACACTTTATTCCAAAGAACCCGAAAGAGTGCAAATGCTTTAACAGGAATCGAGTCTAGAAACTATACAAAATAATCAAAAAGTCATTCACAAACTCAAACCAAAATTCAATCTTGCTTAAACACAGTTAAAGTAAATAACCATTACATCCAATTCGTCTTCAATTCCAGCAATTCACTTTGCCGAACTAGCATTTTCAGGAGGAAATAAGATCCCAATTTTTTTTTCCTTTTCAAACACTACCGAATTAAAATTTCAGAATTGAAAACAATCAAAAGAGAGAAATGAATCCCTCTAACCAGGATAAACATAAGTATAGATATAGGAATGTCAGTCGAGGTATTTTCTTTAGCTGGTTCGCTTGTGCAGGATTGGTGTAAAAATGGAGGGGAATTGGGGTTTTATTCCGATGTTACGGAAATCACACGTCTACTGATAAATGGGAAAATTGGGAAAGAAAAGAAAAAGATGTTCGTATGCTACGATTTCTAATGACTCATATCTGCCGCTCTGTACGGAGTTAGATCATCAATAATATTCATTTCTTTCAGTATTTCAAGTTTATTGAGATATTTACATTCGCTAGGTTAATCAAGTTCGTTAATCAAACCATATCGATAATAATTCATTCAAATATCCACACAAGAAGATGGATAGTTTTAAGTAATGTGAGTATGGCTCAATATTGACCAGCTCAACAATGAAATTTTAGATAGAGTTAGATGGTTTAACGTGCCTTGATGGAGATAAAAGAGTTTGGTAACAAATTGACTTAAGTGATATAAGTTGACTTTTTGGGTTTTCCGTTGAGACTGAATACAGTGATTTCAGATTAACTTGAAACACAACTAAATAAAGTGATCAACGTTTAAATCTCGACTAATCCCAAAATCTACATTGTGGATGTCACATTGGAAATAATGCAAGGAGACCTTGATGAACCAAGAAACAAAATGCTTCATTTACCCTATAGTTTAACTTTTTTTATGAAGCCATATAAGTCTCCATTAATAATTTCATAAAAGGTCAAAAAAAGATTAAAGAGCTTGTTTGAAGCTCTTTATTTTTGTAATTTATAAAGAGAATTTATAATGAGTGAAAATGAGTGCAATGAAACCTTGATGAACCAAGAAACAAAATGTTTCGTTTACGCTATAGTTTAACCTTTTTTATGAAGCCATATAAGTCTCCATTAATAATTTCATAAAAGGTCAAAAAAAGAATAAAGAACTTGTTTGAAGCTCTTTATTTTTGTAATTTATAAAGAGAATTTATAATGAGTGGAAATGAGTGGTAAAAATTTAACTGAAATTTAAAATGTGTTGGATTATTAAGTAGTTATCAAATCAACAGTCAAATCATGGTAAGTGAATTTATAAATGGAGAAAATAAAAGGGTTCAAACAACCCCTTGAAAGAAATGTACGGGTAGTTACGCGAAGTTTGGAAGCTGTTGTAATAATAAGCAAAAGACACTAAATGCTCAAATGTACTTCACATTTCGTTACGGGAAGTTTGGAAGCTGTTGTAATAATAAGCAAAAGACACAAAATGCGGGAAGTTTGGAAGCTGTTGTAATAATAAGCAAAAGACACTAAATGCTCAAATGTACTTCACATTTCAAATGACACGCTCAATCTATTATAGCACTATATTGTGTCATATGACTATATAACATGCATCAAGATAAGCCAAGTGAGAAATCACAACAATGTGACTCCGATACACACTAAATTGTCATATGACACTATATGTACCATATGGAGCCATGTATATAGTCTTAGATCATATTTAAAGGTTATTCTCCTTCTAACCTCAGTAGAGGCTGAAAAAGGATAGAATGATCTAACTCAATCATATAGATTTTCATTTCTTGAAAGAAAGCGTAAACCGAATACAATAACTCAATAGCAACAACTACAATTGTCGTCTCTCACAACTTTTTAATCAAAAACTTATTTTCGACACATCTAAGTCTTCACAAAGACCGTATTTTCCACCTAAAAGCTCCCCCAGCAAAAACCGCACAACTACAAGACCTAGGACAAGATTCAAATTATTTAGAAAAAAAAAAAAAACAATCAAGACGACGTTCAGGTATATTGTTCTTCGACCAATTCACTTCTTCCTTCCCTTAGTACCTGTAGTGAGGAGGCTTGTAAGGACCCTCAACTGGCACACTGATGTAATCAGCCTGATCCTTGGAAAGCTTGGTGAGCTTAGCACCAAGCTTTCCGAGATGGAGAGCAGCAACCTTTTCATCAAGGTGCTTGGGCAAGACGTAAACCTTCTTCTCGTACTTGCCAGTGCTCCTTTCGTTCCACAACTCGAGTTGGGCAATGACTTGGTTAGTGAAAGAGCATGACATGACAAAGCTAGGGTGTCCTGTGGCACAACCCAAATTCATTAGCCGACCCTCGGCCAACACAATAATACCGGAGTTTGTGTCTGGGAAAACCCATCTGTCAGTTTGGGGCTTAATGGTGATTCTCCTAACTCCGGGGAAGTTCTCTAGACCATGCATGTCAATTTCATTGTCAAAGTGACCAATGTTGCAGACAATGGCATTGTTCTTCATCTTCCTCATGTGATCAACCATGATGATGTCCTTGTTACCAGTGGTGGTGACAAAGATATCAGCTTCGGAGATCACGTCCTCAAGGGTCAGAACTTGGAGTCCTTCCATGAGGGCCTGAAGAGCACAGATCGGATCAATCTCAGTCACAATCACACGAGCACCAGCTTGCTTCAATGCAGCGGCACAGCCCTTGCCAACATCACCATATCCACATACAACGGCAACCTTTCCAGCAATCATCACATCAGTGGCTCTCATTAGCCCATCCGGAAGAGAATGGCGGCATCCGTACAAGTTGTCAAACTGATTGAAGCACAATCGCAGATAGTTATCAGTTTATGTACAAAGACAGATGCAATCTATTAAAATAGGATGAACTACAAAATAGTTAAAAGCTTCAAACATGGCAACATGGTATTTTGAGTAGGAATCTAGCGACCAAACAGGGAGAAGAAACTTCACCAATAATCATATTCCACAACTGGAATTAAGATTCTGATACTGCATAGGAAATAATTTATAAGATCTGACCTATAATCTTAAAAACAAATAATAGCGGATCAAGCTTGATACTATCCCTTTTCAATTTTCATGTAATTCAAAATTCATCAGGAAAATCCGAGATCTAACTAGCCAAAAGGTAACTTGCAGATACAGAATTCAAATCGTGTACCTTGCTCTTGGTGACGGAGTCATTGACATTGATAGCAGGGAAAAGCAGGGTTCCATTAAGCTGCATCTGGTAAAGCCTCTTGACACCGGTTGTTGTCTCCTCAGAAACACCAACAAGTCTCTCCTTCATCTTGGTGTACTTCTTTGGATCCGCCTTCAATCCATCTCTGATGATTGTCAACACAATCTGAAACTCAGCATTATCAGTTGAACTTGGATCTGGCAATTTTCCAGTTTTCTCGTACTCCTCCTCGGCCTTGACACCCTCGTGGATGAGGAGAGTAGCATCGCCACCATCATCCACAATCAGATCCGGTCCACCACCGGGACCCCAATCGAGGGCCCGCTCCGTACACCACCAGTATTCCTGTAGAGTCTCCCCCTTCCAGGCAAAAACTGCCGCACTGTCCCTAGCAATGGCCGCCGCGGCGTGGTCCTGAGTGGAGAAGATGTTGCAGGAGACCATCTCACCTCAGCGCCCAGAGAGGTCAAGGTCTCTATCAAGACGGCGGTTTGGATGGTCATGTGAAGGCTGCCCGTGATCTTGGCGCCTTTGAAGGGCTGAGAGGGGCCAAATTCCGTCCGGCAAGACATGAGTCCGGGCATTTCGACCTCGGCCAACTCAATTTCGAGGCGGCCGAAATCGGCCTGGGACATGTCCTTGACCTTGTACTCGCGGCCGGAGGTGGTTTTCTCCACTAGAAGAGCCATGGTTTGGGCGAGTACCAGCAGAGAAATGGAATTAAGAATTGGAAATTGAGTGTGGCAGAGAAATTGAGGTTGAAGAAGGTGTATAAATAGAGGGTTGGGATTTGGAGGGTTTGGTGAAACGGAAAACTTAACGCCGTCTTGGGGAGGGAGAGTGAAGGTAATTATCTACATTAGGAAAATATCAAGTAATTAGGAAAATGCAAACAAAAAATAAATAAATCAATAAATAATATTAAATAATAAAAATCCACTCGAAAATTATTATTGACAATTAAGACAAAATTATTTTATTGAAAGAGAAAATTAATTTTTCTATAAAAAAATACAAGGGCAAAAGTGGGTAGTCATTGATCAAACTAAGCTTGAAAATTGATCTGAAATTGAAATATATAAAATCATTTCACATAGAGTGTAAGTGTTTGGAGTAATTTACATTCCGCTTGTCTTTTCTGAAACGCTTACTTAATGTGTCATCTGTTGGCTTTCTTGAAAGCTTTCCATGTTAAAGAATCATTTTTGGATAATTATACAAATACAAATACATTTAAAAGTAGCTTTTTATTGATAGACATTTAAAATAGCTTTTCTATGATGGCTTTTCAAATTGCCTTAATTAACATGCTTAAGAAGCTAACTTCATTGAGTTTGGCAATTGAACTGGATTATAAATTGCTATACGACGTCATTTCACTTATAAAAAAGTGAAAATTTTGGTTTCACTTTTACTTTTTACTTTTTAAAATAATGAGAGTGATTTTAAGTACTAGTTTATAATAAATAATAAATAAATTTAATTTATGGTTGTCAAACGAGCGGTGGCATTAGACTATGTGAGAGAAGATATTTTTGAGCAATAAAATAAAAGCACGTAGAGACTTTTTACTTTTTAAAATAATGAGAGTGATTTTAAGTACTAGTTTATAATAAATAATAAATAAATTTAATTTATGGTTGTCAAACGAGCGGTGGCATTAGACTATGTGAGAGAAGATATTTTTGAGCAATAAAATAAAAGCACGTAGAGACTTTTTACTTTTTAAAATAATGAGAGTGATTTTAAGTACTAGTTTATAATAAATAATAAATAAATTTAATTTATGGTTGTCAAACGAGCGGTGGCATTAGACTATGTGAGAGAAGATATTTTTGAGCAATAAAATAAAAGCACGTAGAGACTTTTTACTTTTTAAAATAATGAGAGTGATTTTAAGTACTAGTTTATAATAAATAATAAATAAATTTAATTTATGGTTGTCAAACGAGCGGTGGCATTAGACTATGTGAGAGAAGATATTTTTGAGCAATAAAATAAAAGCACGTAGAGACTTTTTACTTTTTAAAATAATGAGAGTGATTTTAAGTACTAGTTTATAATAAATAATAAATAAATTTAATTTATGGTTGTCAAACGAGCGGTGGCATTAGACTATGTGAGAGAAGATATTTTTGAGCAATAAAATAAAAGCACGTAGAGAGCGAGTGAGAAGTGAGATCTAGATCTAGCCCCAAAAAATGAATAATTCCTTGGACCCGCGACCCACAAATTCCCTTGGTGCTGCAAACAGCAGCAGTCAGCTGTCGGTACCCACGAGCCGCAAGCATGGGTACAAAAATAATGACTACAAACTTCCCTTTCCAATTTGAACCACATCTTAATAACATCATGTGCTCATGAATTAATGCAATTACGAGACAACGCTCCCATCGGAGACGCGTCTGTTGACGTGTAATGTTAGATTTGAGGATGACTATACAAAAAATAAGATTAATATGGCGTAGAATTTAATATTAATATATCACAGCAGTAAATATTAACTACAAAATAAGACTGTAGAAAGAACAAAAGAAAGAAGTGAGAACGGAAAGATAACTATTCATTACTTTTTTTGAACCGTGGAAGAGAGAGATTTTCCTTATGGTCGGTTATAATAGATGTTTGTATCCGTAGTTTCACATAGTTAAAGAAAGTTTTGGGTCAATTAGATTAGTAAGAAGATAATGAATCGAGATGGAATGAACTTGTAGGCACGATGTGGAGTCGTAGTGGGTTGGTGCGTGTTTGGTGGATTGTAGCCTAATCATATCTATTTCACGTAATTTTCAATTTCATAATGTTAAAAGTCAAGAAATATTAACATAAAATTGTTGGTGCGTGTTTGGTGTTCATGCTACAAATATTGGTGAACTGGAGGTTGGATGATGTCCATGTCAAGGGGGTTGGTATGTCTTAAGACCAATTTGCCCTCAACAACCCCAAAGACAAACAACTTGAAAAAGCGACCGAAAGAATAACAAAAGAAACGGAAAAATTACCCCTCACCAACTCTTTACCAACTTTTATTTGTATACATCAAAGCAGCTGGATTGAATAGGTAAGACACATCTCATAATCTCATTTATTTTTTTCTAATCATGCCTAATCTTGTTAAATATTAATTGTAATTATACCTCAATAGCCTTTTGTGTTTAAACATATCGAAAATTTTCTGACACTTTTAGAGCATCATGGCTCAAATATTCAATAGTGTCGTAAAGCTACTAGTAAACATATGTTTAAATTTCTCCAACTTTCTTTTTTTGTGAATTGGTATTTATTTTACATGTACTAGGTGTACAGTCTTATCAAACTTTCTTGTTAACAAAGTTTAGAAGGATTCGTACAGGGATGTCAAATTCTTTGACCCGACATGTACAAAAGATACGTGTTTAGTGCTATCGTTATTTTTTTTTAATTGATTAAAAAACTATTTTAATAGATTAAAGTTTAGAAAAATTAAAAGAAAAACAAATAAACAACTTTTGTTTGAAATTCTTTAAAAAAAAAAATCTTTCAAACTTTTGGAACCACAAAATTAATAGCATATTATATAAGGGTATTTCCAATGAAACAATATATATTATACATATTACTCGACAAGCATTAATATCATATTTAAAAAGTCTTCCAATCAATAATGTTCGTGGTGCATATATTGCATAACGTTATTAGTTGTTTGATAAAAAAGGAAGAGAGAAATTCATTGATTGGAGAAAAAGTATTAAATTAATGGTAGAAGGTGTTAAGACAATTATCAGACATTTTTCTATCATTAATCGTACCACAAGCACTTTTTGACCATTTACCCTTAAAAAAATAACTTGATAATGTTATTTGACGTGGCTCTAACTTCTACTCACTTGCATGAAAAAAATTAATTCAAAATTAATTTGAAATCTCGATACAATTTTTGAGATGACAAACAACAATTAGCTAAGTGTAGAAAAATGAAAAAGAACATGCTTAAAACAATCATTTTTGTGAATTCTTTGTTGGAGAGTAGAGCAAACGTTTGGCAAAAAAGCTTTTAAATGTTGAAGGGAGAAAAATGCACTCCTCACCCACCAAAGGACTTTTATGTCCATTCACCCACCCACTCTTGCCCCTACCCACTCTTATTTACGCCCTTAAATAAATCAAACCCCTATCTCCCAACTCGTCCTTGCTCGCTCTCTCACACTCTCTTTCCTATATCTCCATTCCTCCGAACCACCACCGCTCGGTAAATGGATCCGGTCTCCGAATGGGGCAACTCCTCTCTTTCCGCCGTCGATCCCGAGATCCATGATCTCATCGAGAAGGAGAAGCGCCGCCAGTGCTGCGGAATCGAGCTCATCGCTTCTGAAAACTTCACTTCCTTCGCCGTCATTGAGGCCTTGGGCAGTCCCTTAACCAACAAGTACTCCGAGGGCATGCCCGGAAACCGATACTATGGTGGCAACGAATTTATCGATGAGATCGAGAATCTTACCCGTTCCCGCGCTCTCCAGGCCTACCGCCTTGATCCCACCAAGTGGGGTGTTAATGTGCAGCCCTATAGTGGCTCTCCGGCCAACTTCGCTGCTTACACGGCGGTGCTCAACCCCCACGACAGGATCATGGGTCTTGATTTGCCTTCTGGAGGGCATTTGACACACGGGTATTATACATCCGGTGGGAAGAAAATCAGTGCCAC
>CAVNYN010223981.1:0-71333 GCA_963692815.1 Nyctanthes arbor-tristis | reverse complement strand
GGTAATTAATAGAATTGGATTGTTAAATGGATCATTTTGATTGGTGTTTTACTTATAACCGATCAAGGTCGAGCTAATTGGTTCCATCTGATAAAACTCATCACACGGTCTATTTAAATAAAGACAACTTTATATGAAATAGAAATTTTATTTGCATATTTTATCATGTTCTGTTCTTACTTTTGTTTTTGTTTTTCTAATGAAGGATATTACTATTCTTATGTTGCCATTTAATACGGCGGTCATACAAGATTTACAACAAATGTGTTATGGGAATAACAAGAATTTAACTATTCCAACTGTATTATAATACCTTTCAATATTCCTAATATGTCGTTCATGAGATTTATTCTGTCTCCCGTGCAACGCACGGGTGGCTGCTAAAACTAGTTAATATAAAAATTATCTGTGTTGATAAAAGTCGACGCTAGTTTTGCGGGAGGAAAGAAAAAAAAGAAGGAAGGAAGGAGAAAAAATATGTGTGTATATAGACACCAAAACTTCGCACGCGCTTGTGTGTATATATATATATATATTAATTATATTATTAAAGAATGACATTTTGCAAAGAATAATGCTATTTACATAGTGTTATTTTCTTATTAGTAGTTGAATAAATCAGTGTCTCTATGTATTTACGTATCTTCACACATCTCCTAATGTAGTGTTGTCAACTAGACTGAAGACTGAACACTAGTCTAGATAAATATCATTATTCTTTTGCAAAACCAACCATTTTAACTTCTAAGTAGGATTTTTGGTTTTAGATTACTCTTTTGTAGATGTTGTCACCGTATGGTGTAATATAATCACGTAACTTGTATCGAGACATACTACATAGGAAACCACAACTATGTAGCGTGTCCCGATGGTATTAAATCATTTTTACTATGTAGTGTCTTAACATCAATGGCAGGATTTGATGTCTCAACATTAATGGCAGGATTTGAAGACCTACCTTCCTTTTTCTTTTTTTTTCTTTTTTTTTTTGCCCTGACACAACTGGGATTGGGGGAACTTGGGGGAGAGACGTTAGCATAAACTCTGGTACTCTTAATCACTTGAGTTATCACCATTGATCTATCTACCTTGTTTTACTTACCACATTACTATATATATTTACTTATTTTGAAAATGCACCATAAAAATGTCAAAATAGTTTTTGTATCCAAGTTAATACATGTTAGTTTTTAACAAGCGCTAAAATAATTATTACCGACAACATGAAGAATTTCATAACATAAAAAGGAAAAATACTTTTGTAGGTCTAGCAAAGAGAGAGATCGGCAAAGAATTCTCTAACATCCTATTTATATTCAAATTGTGTACACATCACAATTTAATTGTAATATGATTTTAAGTGATGTGATATACAAAGAACAAGATAAGGCCAAGGTTGATTCGTAAAAATGTGTGTAAAAGAATTGGTGTAACATCTCAGAATTCTTTTCCTGAACCCCTAAGAGTCAAACATGCAACTAAACAGGCAAAAAAAAGAAGTCAAAATCCAATCCAAACCACTGGAGATAGAATAGCAGGAACGAATATTCACATGAAAGCTGTGTAAGGTCAAATGTCAGACATAAACCTCTGATTTATTAGTATTTTGGTAAATAATATCATTTTTTCCTGTCTATAGATAGCATCTAAAATCCTCCTCCGATATTTCAACATTTTTCTGACTCATCCTCCACCACCCTTCTAAAATCTTACACATTTCTGAAATTGCATCTATTTCTCATTCCTTCTGTTCTTTTTTTTTTTTTTGGAAAGAATTTCTCATTCCTTCTGTTGAAAACAGAAATTCTCAAAATGTTGACGGACGGCATGAATGTGGAGGGAACTCTTTGTTGTGGTTCTGCACCGAGTTCCAGCCCCTCTTCACCCAGGAGTCGTCTGAAATTCTTGTGTAGCCATGGCGGCAAAATCCTCCCTAAACCGGCTGATGGCCAACTTAAATATGTTGGTGGAGAGACCCGTGTCATTTCTGTGCCTCGAGATATCGCTTTCCAAGGTATGCTTATAGAGCATGTTTCCCATTTATGAAATTCTTCTGCTGGCTGCTTTTTCTCTGGAACGAGTCTCTGATTGAAATTGTTTTATGACATTCAGCATACCATTGTAATACCAAAAAATTGTGAACTCCTAATGAAAATTATTATGGGAAAAATTATTATGGGATTGGAGGGTTCCCCCCACCTACCCACCCCCGGGGGGCCTTTCTGTAGAGGAAATTTTGCAACAGGGTTCAGGGATTTTTTTGCCCGCAAAGTTTGGCCTCATTCATGTGCCCATAACGAAATATTTTCAAAACTGAATGCGACATTTTCAGATCATTGACGAACTGGTTATCTATAATGATTGTGTACAGAACTTATGCAGAAGCTAACTTACATGATTGATGGAGAAATGATCCTCAAATACCAGCTCATCCCAGAGGAACTCGATGCCCTTGTCTCGGTAAAAACCAATGAAGATCTACGCCACATGTTCGATGAGTGTGATCGCCATGAAAGTGCGAAATTCCCAAGACTCAGAGCCTTCCTGTTCCCTGAAGCCCCCGTTATAATGGAGAACCAGACAGGCATCATGGAGCCTCATGCTCTAGAGCAGCGGTACATTGACGCCATCAAAGGCATAATCCTGACAACAGCAACTGGCATGAAACAACACCCAATCATCAACGTTACACAGCAAAATAACCTTGTTTCCTCAGCGTGCTCATCCCCAGACTCAGCAGAGAGCTACATCACAGACACAGTTAACAATGAAATAATGGTTTGTGGCAATTACCCTACTGGCAAAAACGATATCCATAGAGTGAGAAGCTCACCTAACATTTGCTATCAACATCCTCCCAGCAATTACCCGAATTATTATAAGCAATATCATTCCTCCAGCTCCCACTATCCCAAACTACCAGTTGATCCAAACAGATGTTTACCTGAAAGGCTCGTCTCGGTCAAGTCCATTGGCCGTTCTGAGGGAGCAAGGTACCAAGTGGATAATGCTCCTCAGCACTACTATATTGCTTCAAGGCAAAATCGAGCAAGTGGATCTAGTACCAAATGCATGAACTATGAAGACTGCAACCATTGTTCAGAAAGAAGAATAATAGACAGAACAAGGAGTCTTGTTACTAGTCCTGTTTTCTTAAGCCCCCAGCAGGGCACCAGTCCGATGAAGGTATGGGATAGCATAACGGAGTAAAAATAAAAGAAAAGTAAATTAGTGCCTCAGCATTCAAAGTCACATTCATTAACTGAGAATTAGAAGGATCACCTACATGCATATTCCTTGCCTTCTAAGGTGAGCTTTGGATGCAACCATACATGAACATTTGTAAAGCATAAATGCTTATCTTGTCATCTCAGTGGATTTCAACTTTGAGAAAAAAATAAAGTGATGCAAACTTGAGATTAATAGCTTTAAAAAAAAACTAGGAACGAAAGGCTACATCACACTCTTCAGCAAAGATGATAAGAACAGTGAAATGATCAGGCAAAGCAAGTTATCCATGGGAAATAGGGAAAATCCATCTGAGAAATTAAAAATACAATATGGAGAGTGATAATATTTAGCTTTGATTACAAATAAATGGAAACATAGTAAGAAAACCCTTACTCTATACGTGTAAATTTTTCTAAAGCCCCTATTCCTAGTGTACTCAGTTCCAGTTAAAAAAAAATCATCCTCAAGCACTTTAAGATAAATTCAAAGCAAAAAATGGTGAGTGAACGTTGTATCAATTTTCCATGCTGCCTCACTTGCCGTCTGTGAAATCAGCGTCAATGACGTCTCCTTCAGACCCCTTGCCAGGTGATTCCGAGAAGCCTGCTCCACCACCAGCTGCTGGGCCTGTATTAGGGCCTTCACCAGGCTGGTTATATAGGGATTGACCAAGCTGCATTACTTCCTGATTCAGAGCAGTCATTGCGTCCTTTATGGCTTGGGTTGAGCCTCCAGATATAGCATCCTTGAGTTCCCCAAGTTTTGCCTCGACCTTCTCTCTTACTGGGGCAGGAACCTTGTCCCCGAGTTCCTTAATCTGCTTCTCTGTTTGGTAAACAACTGAATCAGCCTGATTCTTGGTATCTATTGCATCTCTCTTTTCTTTGTCTTCCTTAGCAAACCTTTCAGCTTCTTTAACCATTCTATCCACCTTAATTCAAGAACAGCAAAGACAGCATTAGTCTATGAAGAGATCTGATTACGAAGGTTATGCTCTTTCTAGATAAAATGCAAACCCCGTTAATTAAACAGCCTAAGACAACCGCTTCCAAAGGGTAGCATCCTCAGTATCCGATATAAGCTTATGAGAAGCATCTAAATCTCTAAATGAATGCAGTATCCTACAAATTATGTTAGTTGCTGAAGAACATCAAACTAATACCTCGTCATTAGGCAATGTGCTGGCACCAGTAATGGTGATATCTTGCCTCTTCCCAGTTCCTTTGTCTATGGCAGTGATTGAAAGTATGCCATTTGCATCAATATCGAATTTGACTTCAATTTGAGGAACTCCACGCGGGGCAGGTGGTATTCCGTCAAGACGGAAGCTACCCAAAGATTTATTGTCCCTGACAAACTCTCTTTCACCTTGAAGGACATTAATCTCAACACTTGTCTGCCCATCAGCAGCTGTTGAGAATACTTCTGATTTTGAAGTAGGCAATGTCGTATTTCTTGGAATAATCTTTGTCATCACACCACCAAGAGTTTCCAGCCCCAAAGACAGCGGAGTCACATCCAGAAGTACAATATCACTAACATCTCCAGCCAAAACACCAGCCTAGGCAAAAAAAATAATGTAGATAAGATAGCAATAATAACCAATCTGTACAACAAGTATAGCAGATTACAGATAAAAAGGGTATAGGTCCAACCTGAACAGCAGCTCCAAGGGCAACAACTTCATCAGGATTGACTGTAACATTTGGATCCTTTCCAGTCATTTTCTTAACAAGTTCCAGAACAGCTGGAATTCGTGTCGAACCTCCAACAAGGATGACCTCATCTATATCATTGAAGGAGAGCTTTGCATCTCTCAGTGAATTTTGGACAGGTGTTTTTAGCCTAAGATAAAACAAAAAGCCTCCAAATAAGAAAAATGAAAAGAGACGAATAGTTTTGAACATGTTTAAAAGTTACCTCCTCCCAGTACCTGTCAAGCAAATCGGAGCACAGTTCCTCAAATTTAGCTCTTGTAAGGATGGTCTCAATATGTTTGGGACCATCTGCAGTTGCAGTGATGAAAGGCAAGCTGAGGAAGAAAGAAACAATGGTTATATGTGAATATTAGACTCTCAAAAATACATACAGTACATCAAACTTGCCTGATATTAGCCTGTGTCAACGTTGACAATTCCATCTTAGCTTTTTCTGCTGTCTCAGTCAGACGTTGAAGAGCTTGTTTGTCCTTCAGAAGATCTATTCCTTCATCCTTCTTGAAATTTGAAGCAAGCCAATCAACAATTCTCTGGACAAAGTACAAATTTCAGTAGAGAACGAAATACTAGAGTAAACCAATAACAAACTTTAGAAGTTAAAGGAACAACATTACCTCAGGACAATTAAGGTAAACTGTCATTTAAATCTAAATGAAAGCATACAAACCTTATCAAAGTCATCGCCGCCAAGATGTGTATCTCCAGAAGTAGACAGCACCTCGAACACACCATCACCAACCTCGAGAACTAAAACCATAGGAATAGAAGAACAGATCATGAGAAATTGTCCATACAAGTGATATCTAGAAACATATTGGAATTAGAGAGCAAAATCAATTAACTATCAGCAAACATGAGCAGGTGTCACAGACCACCATAATGTTCTAGGCTAAATCATGAGTGAAGATATCTCTCTAAGATTAAGGCTCCAGTCCAGATCTAGTTCATTTGAATAAAGTAACACGAGGAAAGCAATGTTGTCCCTTAGTGGTAGGTACGCAATACATGATAGTTTAGTGTGTTAAGCCTAGAGTACAGAGGTCACAAAAGGGAGTGGCCATTAATTTCAAAAAACTACAAGAAAATTAAGAAAGGGAACCTTCCAAGCAAAACTCCCAAACAAAAACAAAAGAAGGTAGCATTACAGAGTACAAAATTGAAACAGGCATTGTACCTGAAACATCAAAAGTGCCACCTCCAAGGTCAAAAACCAAAATGGTTTCGTTGTTTTTCTTCTCAAAACCATAGGCTAATGATGCAGCAGTGGGTTCGTTTATAATTCTAAGAACCTCTAAGCCAGCAATCCGACCAGCATCCTTGGTTGCTGTCCTCTGAGAATCATTGAAATAAGCGGGAACTGTAACTACTGCTTTTGTAACTTTATCGTTCAGAAATTTTGATGCATCATCCACAAGCTTCCTCAGAACCTAGTTCCACAAATGAAGATCATTAGATGCAATTCATAAAAAGCAAGATAAGCGCTTCACACAGTCATCCAACTCATCCCAGAAAATGAAAACATAAGATGAGAGACCAAATAGATTTAATTTAAATTACACAATGACCATAAAATTGTGGTAATATGCTCTAAAATTTTCAAGATGCCAGAATTCTTTGGTGGCATTGATACACCTTAAGCCTGGGGTGGTTAAAGCAGGAGCAACATAATGTGCAGCAATAATCAATCTCAAAGGACCTCATATGAAAACTAGATCCTACCCTTCCCTGCTCTTAGCCCCCTTTTCATCCACAGAACAAACAATATGCATGATAGCAGAGTATATGGACCATGAAAGAATAATAAGCATGAGATGCTGGAAAGCAAATATGTCAATTATAACGATTTCTCTTTTGGGACTCTGAAAAACCAGTCAGTTACTTCTCAAATACAGTCCATTGTGCTACAGCCACTTAGCAATGTCGAGATTGAGGGCATTACGCATCTACTTTTCCCTTTTTACACACACAGGAAATCAAAAAAAAAAAGAAATGGCTGTAAATTTCTCATATTCAATCCAGCTCAACAGCTTATCTTCAAAGTAGTAACTCCAAGCAAAACTTAGGAGCAGTTTCATTAAAAAAGAAAGAAAGAGAACATATTGTGGCAAAGTTTCTGAAATTCTATTTCCATTCTGAAAGCATCATGCGAATGTTTCAATTGCGTTTTCTTGCTGTTTCCAAGCAAATCAACCAGTACAGGCAAACATGCATTCACACAACAATGCAACCAACTATATAGCAACATCTTACCAAAAACAAAGATTCTAAGACCTTAAACACCAAAAAAGATGAATCCCAAACCGAAAAAGTGCAGCATTTTATCTATGTAAAAGGTACTTTAGACAGTTTAGTAGTTTCAGTTTCAGCAAACCAAATTAACAAACAAATAAAAGAGTTATGCTACACTCCCTTGCAGGGTGACTTGCCCGTCACCATTAAGTGGCTACATCTAAATATAAATCAAATGAAAGTTAAAACAACAGCTGCAATGAAGATATTAAACAATACTAGCAATTTGTATATATACCTGAGCTGAGATTTCCTCAGCTGCAAACTGCTTCCCAATGGCAGGGCACTCAAGCTTCACATTACCATTCTCATCCCTGATTACATGGTACGAGACCTGCTTGGACTCCTCGTCCACCTCGTTCATCTTTCTACCGATAAACCTCTTCACCGAGAAGAAAGTGTTCTCAGGGTTCACCACAGCCTGCCGCTTTGCAATTTGTCCCACCAACCTATCCGCATTTTTTGTATAAGCCACAACTGAAGGCGTCGTCCGCTGCCCCTCTGCATTAGTAACAATGGTAGGTTTCCCTCCTTCCATCGCCGCCACAGCAGAATTCGTCGTCCCCAGGTCAATCCCCACTACCTTTTCCGCAACAACTCGAAATGGCGTAGTACTCGATTTCCCCCGGAAACTGCATCTATCCTTATTCTTCAACCTCACTCCAAAAGACACCGAATTATTAATCTTCTTACCGAAGAACACTGTTCCACTGTGTCCTCCATTGTCTTTGCTACCGGAAGCAAATTGAGTAGTGGCTCGGAGAGCGTGAAATTGAGCTGCTGAAGCTGCCATTTTCTACCTCAATAATAAATTGAACAAACAATAAATAACCCAGTAAAATTTCTGCAAGTATATTATAGGTTATATAGAGAGCAGAAGCAGAAACAGAAACCCAGTACCTGAAACCCTTGAAATTAGGTCAGAGAGAGAGAGAGAGAGAGAACGATTTCGATGTGAAGGTTGGTTGGGATTTATATATATATATATATAAGTGTAGAAATGCACCTAGAAGCTTCTATTGGGAGAAATTGGAGGCCGTCCGCCATTGGACGGGAGCAAAGGGGGCCTGGCCGGACGAAGAAATTCGATTTTAGGGTAATTTCTCTAAGTTCTCGTAATTTGAACTTTGACACGATTGTCTGCTTTTTTATCAAAATACATTATAACTTCACATATTATTTTCAAAATACATTATAATCTCACATTTTATTAATTTGACTATTAATTTAACAACTATTCATTTATAACAATAAATTTCAAATTTTTATTAAATCTACACCACTTATTTCACTCATTTATAATTTCTATTTTTAAATCAACTATTATTCTTTATAAATCAACTATTATAAATTGAATCAGACAGACACAGTCTACCCTCTTTTGTACTCAAAGTCTTTCATTTATTTACACGCTACTGTCTATATTACTATTAATTAAATGTTAAAAGGCACCAAGGTGAAAGGCAAATTGGAAATAAACTTTTAGAAATTCTCATTCTCTAACGCAATGCTGTTTCTTCTGTGTATAATAATAATATAACAATTGGCATTTAGTGCACTTTGAATAAAAATTGCCCATGTATGCAAGCTTAAGATTAGCGCATAATTTTGAAACGTAAACACATCATTGTGTCAATGGCATAATTCCAAAGCAGAACCAAACCGCAAAAAGTAAAAAGGGAATTCAAGGAAATTGTTGTGAATTATAGGGAAAATATTTGAACAAAGCACAAAACAAATCAATCTGACATTGTATCGGGAAAAAAGATCAATCCGGCATGAATTTACACTCATATCCACACGCAAAAATTGTTGAGTCATATGCCATCGAACTCTATAATAAGAAGTAATTAGTAGGAGAAACTATTATTGACACTGGTCTCTACGATAAAAAATAGGCATTTTTGCACAACAATGGTAATCATTTTGCAATCTCATGTTTCATTAACCTGTTGTCTTCCCTCCAATGTTATGGAGTTATTCACACATGAGTTTAGGGGTTTAGGGTCATTTATTGGTATTCCAGAATACTTCTTACCTTTTTTATTTTTGAAGTTGGGCAATTAAATTGTCACTATGATTTTTTATTGTTACACCACGTTATGTTTACATTACAATTACATATATGTTTTTTATAAATAAACCACGATCATTTTACTATAATAACCTTATCCAATTTATAAAAAAAAAAAAACTGGAAAGAAAACTAAAACAAAATAAAATAGAAAGCAAAAACGATATGCACACCACAATTACCATTCAAGTCTTCCAATTCATTCATTAAAACAATTGGGCGACAATGATCCAAGTCCAAAAAACTCGTTTTGACATTTAGTTTTTGCAATTTCCTTAAAATTTCGTTTTTTTATGCACGCATTAATCATCTACACCTTTTTTTAGTTTTACATATATTGGATTTTAAAATTATTCTTGATTGTTGAAAGCATATTATGATTCGAGAAGACATTCAATACTCAAGAACCCTACCGAATCATTGCATCAATTCTTTTTTTGTCAGAGAAAATAATAATAATACCCACTCATTCCTTTGTCTTATCATTTTCATTGCAAGCACCTAAATTTCAATTGTTTTCTTATGAAAGGTTATGAAGTTAGAGATTAATTTTTCATAAAGTGATATCAACTTTAATTACCCGGAAATAAAAAAAAAATAAAGAATAACATCAATTGTCATATTGAGTTTTATGGAGGGAGGGAGGGGGAGCGAGAGAGAGAAAGAGAACTAAAAAAGTGATCACCATTGGCATCACTACAGGGAAAAAAATGGGCTGTGAATGGAAGAGGATAAGAGCAAGGAATCTATTCAAATTGTAGACACTAAAAAGAATTGTGATGGAGGTGATTGAGGGGGAAATGTGACGTCGTGGAAGAAGCAAAAACAATTATGTCAAATAATAATAAAGTGAGGGTATTAACGTAAATTGATTTAAGGATTTTTAAGTAAATAAAAGAAATGTAGTGTAATAAATAAATAATATAGTGATAATATAATTACTCTTTGAAGTTTATGTGAAGAGAAGAAACATGGAAGCGTTTTTTTAAAATTTTATCCCCAATTTGCCCTTCATTTTAGTGGCATAACCGTTGGTTGGTTGACTATAAAAATAGACGGAAATAAATAATGAAGACAAAAGAGAGGAAAAATAAATAATGGAAACGAATTTGTGTTAAAATTAAAAGTATAGGGACGTATATCTCCATCATAGGTGGTTACAATATCACATTACGTTACAATACACAAACTTAGAGTTACATCTGAAATAGACGTTTTTCTTAATTATCAAAAACAAAAAATGAACAACCTTGTAAAAGCATATCTCAACAATACAAAGGGTTGATAAACAATAGAAATACGTAAATCTTTACACAGTAAAATATTGAGCCCTCATTTTATACAAGGAGCGGAGATGCATCTTCCATTTAGTTGGCATTCGTTCATTAGAAGTGTATAGGTACCTCATTTTTTCAAATAAAAAACTGTCAAACTACACTAGAGATATGAGTCCTGCTCCCCCACCCCCGAGTAGCCACGTGGTGCTGGGCCTCCTTCACAAGCTCTCTTATTGAATCCACTCTAGATAAATAGTTCTTCTAGTAAATAAAAAATGGTGTCTTGGAATGAGAAATGAGAATGAGAATCTTGTTAATCTAAAATCTTCTAGAAATTGAGAAAACATTCATTGAAGCAAATTGTATAATAGAGCTAGAATACAATATCTTTAGTAAAAGAATTTACTATCACTCTCAAAATAAGCTGCACAATTATAAACCTGAAATTTTGTTTTCATAATACAAATATGCACTCTGAAAATCCAAATTGAAACTTTGATCATATGCAAGAAACAATAACTCTCTAGTCTTATAACAAACCTCCAAAAAAGAGTACTTCCAAATTTTCAGTTTCAATCATATTGTTACATAAGCTACAGCCTAGAATCGCCACTGGAAGTTTCTCTAGCTCACCCCAAACGGCATCAGCTGCAATGGATATGAAGGCGTGTGAAAAAACTTGTCAAACTACAGCATCTTGCCCCAAAAATTAAAGCAAAAATATCTTTGTCACACATATCCCAGTAGCCAAATGCCAGTGAATTCCAAGTTGTACAAACAAATATTTCAGGATATAAACAGCATATGGCTATTGAACAGAGCGTATCTATGGTTTAAAATCAATAACCACCAAAATTAATATCAATTCTAGAGAATTATATTATAATTATTATCATCAGTATCATTACCAGCTAGTGAATTAGAAGAGACACCATCCATCTTTCTGCATCATTGCACAATTCAGAAGTACTAGTGGCCAAGAAAAGAACTTAAAATGAAGTACGTCATAAGGGTAGAATCTGGTGTTCATTTCAGAGAATGTGAATGTCAAGATAACAAACCAAAATTAAACTTGAAACTACCCTCAAGGGCGCATCGGACAGCAGCAAGCAGGCCCTCTTATAATTCAAAAATAAGATGAAAACAAGCTATGCTGCAAATGTTATCAAAAGTATTTACTAATAAAGGCACGAGAACTTCAAATCTACAATCTAGCCTATAATGCTAGTAGGAATAAGTACTCAAAACTCCTCCAAATAAAAGATAATCAATAAAGATCAATTCAATTTATACACACAAAAGAAAACAATGGAACATTCACTCCTCTAAAATTCCAAGACGACTTTTGAACAATGAGAAAAATTGAACTTTTTGTCATCATGCTTATTTCTAACATGCAACTTATCAATTAATATCATCAATTAAATTGTACAAGCAAGTTGTGCAAATATAAAGGACAGATTGACAGCACATATGACTTATGAGAAGGGTAATTCACCCCGAAGCACTCAGTTTAACAACTCCCAACATAAGGCAGAGCACTGAACCTTTGAGACTACAAGGAAAACGACAGAGAAGTAGATAGGAGTCTCACCTCAATAAGATTGATATACAAAAGGAAGCATGCTTAATCCCGAAGACCAAGCTCCACTTCCAGCTCATCATCCTCTTCAAACAACTTCAGTAAACGAGCATATTGCTCTTCACGCTTCTTTTTTTGCCAAAACTTGAAAAGGAAAAATGATAAAAGCACAGCTGCAACAACCACCAGACATATAATAGCTACCCTGGACCCAGTTTTGCCTCCTGCATTTTTCACCCCATTTTCGGGACTTGAAGAATCACCCGAATGGCCTGAATGGAAAGAAAATGCTTGAGCGGGAGTGAAGTTGAGAAAACTTCACTGATATTATAAAGTAGAAAGTGAGTGAACGTCGTTTTGAGCTTCGTTTAAGATGAAGTATATCTACTTAGAGAAAAGCCAGAGGCCCCCGACTCGAGAAAAGCTCTCTGTGCACGCGCGTGTGTACACGAACACACACACACAAAAAACAGAGAGAGAGAGAGAGAGAGAGAGAGAGAGAGTTATACATTTAGTGTGTCAAAGCACAAGAGAAGAAAGTGGAATTACCACAGATCAATTAGCAAGATGACCTAGCAGCATATATTTATGATCCACTCAACAACAGTTTATGGAACTTATTGAAATCACTTAGAAGCCAGAACTCAGAGGGAGGCACCTTTTAACTCTTTATAGAACACACGATAGAAATCAAATAGCTCTTAATGAAACACGGAAAGAAGTCCTACTTCCCCAGTTTGAATCTTGATGAAATATAGAAAAGAGATTACTTCAGCAAGTGAATGCAGATCAAGAATCCTAAAAATCCAGAGAGGGGTAAAAAATGAAAAGACGAAGAAGATAGATGAATAATGTTGAAATGCCTCCTTTCAGCTAGATGAGGTGAATCAACACAGTTCAAACTAAGCAAAAAGGTCCCACGACCACCCATGTATGAAGATTGTTCATGCATGGTGTGTGATGATTTCGGCTTAAGAAACAAATTCTTGAGATGTCAACACAGTGCAAACTAAGCAAAAAGGTCCCACGACCACCCACGTATGAAGATTGTTCATGCATGATGTGTAATGATTTCGGCTTAAGAAACAAATTCTTGAGATGTTGAAGCTTAAGTGAATGGTCATGAAACTTCCTGCTCGAACTTCTTGTTGTGTTCATTGGCTTCATCTTTGAGAAGCTAGAGAGCTTCCATCATTTGAACGCCAATTACCAAAAGTTCCTCTACCAATACGGATATCTGTCACAGTACTGCCAGATTTATTTACCTAAAGCTATTCTTTGGTTTCAGGATTGCATGAGAACCTAATAAACTAAAAAAGTAATCTGCCACGGATTTTCAGATATTATTTTTTTCAATTTTTGAATTTTTATTTCTCCTGCAGAACATCATTCACCATTTTCTTTTGAAAGTATAATTAATTAAAAAAAAAATTGTTGAGCAAGCTCAAAATTCCTCCAATTATCCCAGCCCTTTGTTTGCAGGGAATCGTTTAGTTCGAATTGAAACCAGAAAAAGAAAACCAAGATTTTTTCAATTCGTTTTGGGAACGAGGAATTCCAAACAAAAAGAGCCCGTGATATCCTGAATGATCAAATTAGACCCAACATAACTCTCATAAAATAAATAAAACAGCAATACAAATTAAAGAAAATTCAATATCTAAGAACAAACCAAATACACGAACTCATTTCTTTACATAAAAAATGCATCCAATATGAGCATAATTCTCGCCTAACACAACAAAAGAGATTAACGAGAGATCTATGAACTAATTACCTGAAATAAATTGGGCAAATATTGAACAGAATAACACCAATAAACGAAACGATATCTCAGTTGAGATCTCTTTCATTTTCTTCCTCCTTTTTTCTCCGTCCAAAAATTTAAAAAAATAATACTCTTTTTTCTCTAAAACCTTTTAAAATTTTTTGGCTTCTCTGGAAACCATCGACACTTTTTTGACTCTTGCTCTTTCGTCCTTGAGAATAATAAGCAAGTTTTATGTGTTACCTAACGTAAAAGTTTGTTTACCACGTGTTTTTTCACATATTACGTGGGATCTCAAATGGGTTAAACTTCCAACTTTCTGGAGTCAACGTGGAGCAAATGAAAAAATGACATGTGTAAAACTCATGTGTGGTCCATGTAGTTTTACATGTATGTCAATTTTTTTAATAGTGTTTGCTTCATAATATAGAGTTTAAGTTGATTCCGTAGAAAAAGCAAGTTAAACTTACCTTTACATTATTAAATCATCATTAAACTTAATATATTTCTCATTAATCATTGAACTTATAGAAAATGGATAAATATAGGACTGAGCGTCAAGTCGGTTTTTAGGCCAACCCCGAAACCGATAGGACATTTTCGGTCTGGGAAAAATTCAATCAGAGACTGACCCAAGGTGTTTGACGATTTTGGTCAGGTTAGACTTTTACTTGTATCGGGTCGTGTTCCTAGATTTTTTAATTATTCAAGCCCGAACGAAACTAACCTACTTGGGTCAAGTTGTCCAGGCTAATCGGGCAAAATGCCCACCCGAGTTAAATATATAAACAAAATAACAAAGTATTGGAGTTTGATATTTTAAAACAAAGTGGTTGACTTTTTTTTTTTTTTGTAAGTGCAAATAACGACTTTTATTGCATATCAATGATTGCAAGTAGACTTAGGAAGATCGAACAACAATCAGATAAAGAGAAAGAGCAGCATGCATATAGTGAATGACTGGCAATGGAGTGTGCAACAATATTCGCTTCTCGACAAAGAAAGTTATAAATATGAACCAATTTGTTATAAATATGGTTCGCAATTTCTCTCCTTTGAATGTCATCATGATCACATGTACAATATCTTCCAACAAATTCCAATTTCTATATGGTTTGAGAATATGCCGTAAACACAGTTCCTTCCACACAAGTTTTGAAGCCAGACATCCCAGAAGCACACGTTGACTTGTTTCTAGTAACCCACAAACTACACACTTCCCATTAATAGTAACGCGTTGGGAAAAAAGATTGCTAAGACTCGGAATTGCATTATAAAAAACCCTCCATCCAAAGATTCGAATCTTAGGAGGTATATTCAATTTTGAAAACCGGTTCCACCATGAGAGTTTTGTACCATGGCTACTTGAAGCTTATTGGGAATCATGCTTTAAAAGACTTCGATATACACTCGTCACAAAATAAATTCCATTTCGTTCAAAGTGCCAAATCCATTTGTCGATTATTTTGGGATGTCTACATGGTAAAGAGAGAGTGTAGTCTCTATCGGGAGGAAATATAATTGCTCGATCTTGGTCTCATCCCATGCTACAGTCGGCATAAATAATTCTGCAACCTTAATGCTAAATCTCGACCTAGTGTAATGGGGATGAATGAATGATTTCTCGGTGACTAAGGATCAAAAAATGCATCAATACTTTCTCCATTGCCAACTCGCCAGCGAAATCCTACATCAATCACGCATTTTCCCCAAATAATGCTTCGCCAAAGAAAAGAATCTCCTGGTTTGCATTACGCTTCTTGGAAAGATGTGGAAGAATGATATTTTCCTTTGAGTACCCGAAACAAGAGAGGAAGAGTCACGATACAGTTTCCAAGCTTGCTTCGCGACCATGGCTCTATTAAATACTTCTAAGTCCCCAGATCACATGCCGCCTACTCCTTTTGACTCACACAATTGTTGCCATTTTGTCCAATGCATTTTTCTCTGAGTAAGATCTCTTACCCACCAGAATTTGGTAATAAAAGCATGTAGGGAATGAATGATTGCTTGTGGTAGTTTAAAGAGACTCATATGGTAGGCTGGAATAGCTTGCAAAATGGATTTAATTAGAACCTCCCACCCTCCAGCGGAAAAGAGAGAGTGTCTCGAACCATCAATTGGTTTTCTGACCCTTTCCTGCACATCTGCAAAGCATCTAGTCTTTTTTCGACTCATTGAGATGGGGAAACCCAGGTATAACTCGTGGAAGCCCTTATCCCCAACTCTCAGCAGATTCTGATTTCAATTCTATCAGATTCTAATACATTCAGGCTAAACATGTGAAGGATTTGTCCAAATTAACTCTCTGACCCAACCCTTGTTCATAACAGAGTAAGATTGAAAGGGAGTGACAAGGATCAGATCTGTTATCTCGAATGAAAATAAGAGAATCATCTGCAAAAAAAAAAAAATGACTAACTCGCGGACAATGAAGGGAGCATTGGATACCAATAATGGAACCATTCGCCTCTACTGTTCTAATAAGGCCTGAGAACTATAAGAAAGAGATATGGAGATAGTGGACAATCTTGACGCAGTCCTCACGTAGGTTTGATATTACCATAAATATCACCGTTGATTAAGATACCGTAGGTAGGAGAGAAGATTCAATTTGAAACCAAGTTCAGCCATTTCAGAGGAAACCTCATTCTATTCATAGTGTGTAAGAGAAAATCCCATTCAATCATGTCGTAAGCTTTGCTCATATCCAATTTAAGTGCAAGAAAACCCTTTGAGCCATTACTTTTCTTCTTTAGAGAATGCATACACTCGAAAGCTATTATGGCGTGGTTGACATTTAATAAATGAATAGTTGACATATTAAGGTGGTAAAAAATAAAAAAAATAAAATTGTGAAGTGAGAGAGAATCAAACACTCCATAATACGGAAGTTTTATAAATTAAGTTATTATTAAAAGTTTGTTTACCAATTGTTTTTTTCACACATTATGTGGGATCACACAATGTGTATGATATATATCACCTATCTCTCTCTCTCTCTCTCATTTAAAAGTTGTGATTACAATTACAAGTATCTATTTTTTTAGTTCGACTAGCTTTAGCTAGCATATTCTTTGAATCTATATGCGCATTAAAAAAAAAGTTATTAATCGAGTGATTTCATAGAGATAAACAATTGTACTTATATTTCAAACCTTCTTTTAACCTTTTTATACTTTTAGCATCCTTTGTCATTGCATTAATGTCATAATAATAATGCTATTTATGAATAATAAATAAATCATATACATAAACACATAATAATACCGGTGATGCACACATAAAATAATAAGAATAATAAAGTACTCATAAATCACATTGGTTGGCATTACAACATATTAGTTTGTTCTTCTAGAACATGCAATTACAATAGTTGGATGCAAGTACCATCAAGAATCATAATTCACTTATTGAAAAGAAAAAATTCATAATTCACATGCATAAAGCAATATAGAAGATTATGTGAATGCAATAAAAAAAAATCAAAATACATAATGTTAGACATGTGAGCGCATGCTTTTTAACCCATTATAATTAGAAATGAGAGAGAGAATAACTGAATAAGTAGGGTTGAATGATAGAGATTTGTGCACTACATTCGAGTCTCATTAAATATATAGATGTGATTGATTTGACTAATTTTTATTTAAAAATAGAATTGATTTGCCAACGTATGCTAAATGATCTTTATTGAAAATTTGGCGTCAACATATAATAATTAGCTAATTTAAAATTCACTTAAAGCACACAACAAAACGAATAATATTTGCGTATGCCTTTTATGTATTGTTAAAAGTTTAAAATGATATTTTTTTCAATCATTATCTCTCGTCGCGTGTGTGCCATATATGGCGGGAGATTATTTTCAAAGATAACTGCACCAACTTTGGTTGCACTATTCCAAATGTTGTATATGCGTATTAAATATTTAAACTTTTCTGAAGAATCAAAGACTCAATAAAAATCAGTAAAGTCTCGTGACGTCACTGAAAAAATACAAGGAAGAACAAAGATTAAGGACTGACGATGAAATTAAGGTGGAAAATTCATTTTCCTAGGCGCATGTCTGTCGCGGAAAATTTTCTGTATTCCTTAATCATCATTCGCCCCCTATTTATCTTCTACAGAGTGCGACCGATTCAGCAGGAAATTTTGGAGACCAGACGAAGACTATACGATTACTTATTCGAAATTCGGGGGCGTAAATGGCGAGGAGACCTGACGAGGATTACGATTACTTATTCAAGGTGGTACTTATCGGCGATTCAGGGGTTGGTAAATCTAATTTGCTATCCCGATTTACCCGAAATGAGTTCTGCTTGGAATCTAAGTCCACTATAGGCGTTGAATTCGCTACTCGTACGCTGCAGGTTTGACAATATCTTTTAGTTCTTAGTAAAATCATTTTGTGGGGAAAGTAAAAGCAGTCTAATTGCATTTCTATTTTACGAATTATTACTTTATTCTAATAATATGAAATGTATTTTCATTAATTTATATGTTGTTGTTAGTGAAGAACTTTTTGATCTGTTTATTAATGGGAATCGCTGTTATTTGCTTTGGTGTCTAGAGATTTTTTCTTGGTGATCATAACGTATTTTCAATTAAGACTGTGCATAGTAGTAGCCGTTTATGTGTTTTCTATCTAAGTATGAAATGGGTTGTATTTCATGATATATATTCCTTTGCTAATTTAGAATCCTCAGCATGCATGAGATCTTTGTTATTGGCGATTGGTGTTTAGAGTTTGTTTATGTTGATCATTATGGTCAAATAATTACAATTATGCATATTTTTTGTTGAGATTTGAGCGTGTACACAACCTCAGTGGGTTTCATCCTTTGATGTTTATATTCGGACCGTTAGATTTGTTTATGCATGGAATAGTAATAGTTATCAGGATGGGTATTTATAGTATGTTTATATTAAATGAAAATGTGGTTGTAATATAACTGGGTTTTGTACAAATGATTTCTTATACAATGTATTGACTTGTGTTATGCAATATTCCCTTTTTGAATATGAAGATTTTAGAAGGTTGGAATCATTGGCTTAGACAGGCAAATTTGGAAACGTAAAAAGCATTCCTTTAGTTACTTTGTATTTTTGTGATAGCCAATGGCACTACCAGCGCACAGTGCTAGAAGATTATTGGCTTTTATGTTCATGGAACTATTAAACAGAACAATGGCGGCGGAAAGAGAGATCAAAATTTGGATTCTGTTTTAATGTATCTTCATCACTATTTTGTTTTATTTCTTTCGTTGTATTTCAAAAATAGACTTGTTATCTTTGTTTTAGTTCTTCGGTTGATTTAGCTCTATTAAAATAGACTTGCTATTGTTTTCTGCTGTTGCATTTGGCAGAATTAAATGAAAACTTGTGCTGCTTGAATTGAATATGGAGGCTTGGTAAGTTTATTTTTTGACAAATTTTGCTTCGTTGAAGTCATGACTCATTACCTTCTAGACGAACAATGTATGGCCATTTACTTTCATTACAAAAATATGGCTTTCCAAGAAAAGGAAAGATAATTTAGAAGAGGCTGACAATATGATAAAAGAGAAAACACGCTTTGTGGCTCCTTTCTTTTCATAACATTTATTACTTACGCATTGGGTTGACCTATTGTGAAATATAAACTTGCTGCTGTTTCTGTTTACCTACGTATAATTATTTTTTCGTTGCAATGAATCTTCCCAGAGTTCTATAAGAGATAATGATCTAGCCGATTTGCTATTCCTCCAGATTGCGAATTTCATTTTGGAAGTCTGTGTAATGCAGTGTACTCTTTTTTTAATCTGTGATCTATCCATCTTTATTTTGAATTGCCAAATACATTTGTAGGTCTCCAGTAGTTCCATAAAATGTTAACATATAAAATGCTGTTTTCTACATTCAACTTTTCCTTTCGACATTTAACTGAAGATCTGATTATCATTTAAGGTTTATTTAATTTTGTTTATTGTGTTCGCTTGTGACTGCTTTCATGTTGGAAGGTATACAGATTCCATAGTCTTTGTAGGCATCATACGAGCCAACGAGATTTCAATAAGCTATATGACATTGAATTTAATTATAAAATGAAAATGAGACGATTACTGTGTGATTCTGTACTTGTTTTCCTTTGTTTCTTTGCAGGTTGAGGGAAGAACTGTGAAGGCTCAAATATGGGATACAGCTGGAGATCGGAGAGATATCGGGCCATAACAAGTGCATATTACCGTGGTGCTTTGGGAGCTCTTCTGGTATATGACGTGACAAAACCAACTTCGTTTGAAAATGTGAGCCGATGGTTGAAGGAACTCAGGGATCATGCGGACTCCAACATTGTTATTATGCTTATAGGAAATAAGACTGATCTCAAGCATTTACGTGCTGTTGCTATAGAGGATGCTCAAAGTTTTTCAGAGAGAGAAGGGCTTTCATTCATTGAAACGTCTGCTCTGGAAGCGACCAATGTAGAGAAAGCTTTCCAAACGATCCTTTCAGAGATATACCGTATAATTAGTAAGAAGTCCCTTTCCTCAGAAGAGCCTGCAGCTAGTAGCATAAAAGAAGGAAAGACCCTTGTTGTTGGACCTCAAGAGACGAATGGGAAGAAATGCTGTTCTACATCGTAATTGCTCTGATATTTACCTCCCCATGAAACTCTCTGTTTGTTGTTTGTTGTGAATTTCTAAATCATTTATCACATTGAATGTTTGGAAGTTACTTTGGAGTTGATAGGGCTTTCTTGGTGTACCCAATTGTATGAGGCATATATTCACTAGTCTCCTTGCACTAGCCTTTCTTTTTCTACCAAGGAGAAAGACTAATTAAATATCAATCAATTCACATGTATCATTGACTAACAAGGAAAAAGTTCAGAGCCTGTGTGTGTGTGTTTTTTTTTCTGGGTGGATTGCGGGGAGGGGGTTGTTTGAATTTTGATATGAAGACACCCGACTTATGTAGCGTTTCTTCCGCCAATTTTGTTCACATGACGTGAATCCGCATGTGGGTTTTTTTTTTCTCACATGAACTTAAATCTGGGTTTGTGTTAAAGAGGAGAATCTCAGTACCTTGGTATTGACTGCAGTTGGCACTGAAGAGCCCTAATACTTTATTTGCACTATGCAAGGGTCAGGGTAGGGATGGCAATTTGAACCGACCCGCCCAGATACCAGCAGTGCCCCGAACCGAATAGGGCAGAAAAATGTCGCCCCGAGGGGTAGGGGGCGGATCGGGGTGCCATCCGCCGTCCCGCGACGGGTCGGGGGTCGGGCCGGGTCCCCCCGATCTGTTTACATGTTTAAAAAAAAAAAAAGAGGAAGAAACACTTGTAAAACTTCAAATTTTATTTTAAAAAAATTCTTTGAGGGCAGTTGGTAACTTTATGTAGCATGGGAACCCCAAAAATTATCACCAAATCCTTAAAAATAAAAATAAAAAAATTCCTAAACGGGGCGCTGTCCCAAACCGCCCCGAACCCCGACCCGAACCGCCTGACCCGGCCCAAAATAATAGGGGCGGGGAGGGGCGGCAGATAATATAAACGGGGCGGGATGGGGCCGATCCGCCCCGTTGCCATCACTAGGTCGGGGTACGTCCATTTACGTGTTCTATCTTTAAGGAAAATTTTAGTACATGAAAATGAGTTGGCTATTCTTCGCAAGTGAAAGAATGATACTCCCGTTGAAGAGTTTCAAATTAATTGCATTCTTATTGTTCTTTACATATGAGTGTCAGTGTATCACTAGCTCAAAATACAGTACTAGAATTTTTATCATTTTCGAGCTTGTAAGCCAAGTGTAAAGACATAATTAAAAGAGAGACACAGTTATAATATAAATATATTCATTCATTGAATAAAAGTGTAGGTGGATTCTAAACCCCTCCAGTGAGGTGGAGTAAAACCCATGCCACAACCTTAACGGAATTTTGGAGAAAAAAAAAAACATATATATTCATTGAAACTGTGACACAATAGAACTTGAAAATCGGAAAGCAAGTAAATTCAGCTATTCACAAGAGATCCACTTTCAACCTACATATAACATTTGTTTACGTTCTTGTCAAGGAGACAAGAGGTAAGAACAGTTAACTGCAACAGTTGTTTTTCTGCTCGATTGGTCGACCCTCAATTTTGACTGTGTTCATCTGTTTCTTGTTTGCAGCTGGCTGGCTACCCATTCTGCGAAAGACCTTGAGTCAGATACGCAGTCAAGGGATACAAATGCAGTAGATGAAAAGAGGTATAAGGAAAACAAACCCCAGAAGCGTGTCGAAAATTTAGAAAATGAACTTGTGAACAAAATATCTTCCATCATTGTGGAACCCAGACAGGCAGAAACAAATAAGAAACCAGTCAGGCTTTGAAAACCAGAATTGAATTTACCCACTATAAATGAGCATTCACAAGGATTATATATATTGGTTGGAAGTTCTTAGATAATACTTAGAGGTTCAGAAGTTCATTGCTTCATCTTGACTGTAGAAAACTAGCCATTATTGTTATCTACCATTTTAGCTTCGCCTCCAAGATAAGGCAATTCTTCACAACATTTTTCCAAAATTTTTTCATCAATCAAACCAATCAAATATAAGCCTCAAGTATCTTCAATCTGAAACATAAACATCAATTTGCTTTACCCAAGCCACACATATTCATCTCTTGGAGTACCACCAATCCATTGTAATAACGACTGAGACGTAAGTTGTCAAACAAAACATTACGAACAAGTTTCTCCTAAAAATTTTGTTCAACGTGAGAGATTACTAGTATGTCAATAATGGTCACCATTTTAAGTATAACAGTATTTGTCCAAAGGATAGCAGTCATAGCAAAAAAGCCCATTAAATGCAATAAGAAGTCAATTAGTTTTCCTTACTTTTGCTTAATCTCGCCAGCCATGGTCAAGAAAGCCTGCTCCACATTGATAGAATCCTTTGCACTTGTCTCGACAAAAGGGAACCCAAGCTCATCTGCGAAAGCCTGCATTTTGGCCAAAGGAAAGAGGGATCAAGTCAGTAGGCCAGACAATGACTATTATGGTGTGTGACGAAGCAAATATCAAGAAATGAAGAATATATAAAAGCGACAAAAAAAAAAAAGGAAGAAGAAAGAAATACTCAAACCATCTCACTTTGCTCACGGCTTATTTATTTATTTATTTATTTATATTCTTAGAGCATGTTCAGAGTTTGCAGTATCTTTAGCATTTTTACTTTCTTTTTTTTTTTTTTTTTTTTTTTTTTGCACCCACAGTGCAGCACCTCCTACTGCACCACCTTTGCATTTCTTATATTATTTTTGCAAAACCCCCTCTATCAATGAAAAGAAAAACCCAACAAGAACGAGATATTTGGATGTCCAGTCCTGTAATGTAAGAGCTTAATTTCCAGACGTACATAAAGCAATTTTAGTGACATGCAATTTTTTCAGCAGTGATTTAAGAATAATGTTGATAACTTTAAATTTTCTAGAACAATTACTGCGGCAACCATCGGGTCTCGACCTCAACAGGGTTCTAAGGCTAATGAGGCAAAGCATAGTGTGAAAAGTACAAAAGAAAAATAATGCGGGATAAGAACAATGGAAGAAAGATATTCACCTTTGCAGTTTGTGTGTCAACAACTTTGTTCTCCACCAGATCGCATTTGTTCCCTACCAAAAGCTTGCATACACTTTCATTTGCATATCTATCTATCTCATTAAGCCATTGTTTGACATTGTTGAAGCTTTCCATCTCAGTCACATCGTACACAATCTATTGCAATTTTAAGTACACGTGAGACCATATTGAGGTCGGTAAAGATAGAAAAGAAAATTAGTTACAATCAAGAAAGAAAAGCGAGCAAAACCATCTTGAGATAAGTACACATGACAGAAAAAATTAGTCAAAGCGAATACTCATAAGATTAAACACATTGAAAAAAGAATGCAGAAACGCATAGCTTCTAAATTATCAATTATTATTTTCATGAGTTGAGAAAAGACGAATTAGATTATTGATACAAGTTGGGAAATGATACACTTTTTTAATACAAATTCCACTGAAACATGTGAATAAGATCTTCAGATAAATTTGGTTGCAACAAACATGCATCAGATTTATATGAATATATTGCACCAAGCCTCATTATCACCGTATACCAAATCATAAACACAGCAAAAAATAGAATAATGCTATTCATCACCAGTAGTGACGATCACCGTCCCATCACCCATGTGACAATGTGTTTTCATTAAATAATAAGTGTAATTAAATGTGGGGATATGTGATTTATTGAATTGAACTTATCATTTAACGCCACCTAATGATGGTAATGATCACCACCAGTGATGAATAACACTAAGGGAAAACACCTATTACATTTGTAAAAATTAATGAGATCAGCACCATAAAGAGAAATATTATTCCCCATAAAGAGATAAAACTTGTAAAAAAGACACTTAAATAGCATTAAAGACGAAGGAGCGACCAGCTTGGGCACGTTAAATATAACAAAAGGTATGAATTCAACAAAAAATAAAGGCACAATGGTACTTAAGGTTCTGAATTTGGAACTTGCACACAGAGACTGCAAAGTAACATCAACCATCTACGATCCCTACATATCGACAAATATACAAATATTTATGCAGTAACAAATTTACAACCATTTCATAGACATATGATCAATAGTGATGAAACACCAAAACATTGAAATATTTCTTACAATGATCCCATGAGCTCCTCGATAGTAACTGCTTGTGATAGTCCGGAACCTCTCCTGGCCAGCAGTATCCCACTTGGAAGGCATAATAAAAAACAAGTTCAAGGTGATGAATGAATAAACTATTGCAAAAAACTTTACGATTGTGGGAAGTGGGAACAGATAGGCAAGGTGTCTCGTAGTTCATGATTGGAGAGAAGAATCAATTTCTGCAAGCTTCCACAAACAAACATCTTGCATCTCTTTATCAAATTAGATTACTTGGTTCAAGAATATAACACACTAATCTTAAATATTTTGGAAGTTCCGCCAATTGTATGCAGACAGAACTATAGGTCATAGGGTCAAAATGCAAAATCAAATATCAAATTACAAGGAAAGCATGATATTTAAGAAATGTTGAAGGGGATGAAGCACCTAATTCTTGCACATAGCAGGAAACGTGTAGGAACCAGGTAGTTACCGGTGACTAAAGTAAAACCTAAAAGAAGTTCTAATTGAATCCCCCTTCTCCATTTCTTGTATTTTTTGCCTCTAATTGATGATAGCACCTGTGTTATATTCTAGACAAACGTCACATCAAATTGAACAACCCAGCAAAAGGGCAAACTTCAAAGGACAGGAATCATGCTTCGAATCAACAACAACTATTTCTTTATCACAAGCTCTTAGAAAGTGCAGATATTCTCCATCTTGCTACTTTGAGTTTCTTTCGAAATGCGTTAACCAGTCAGAGTGATGTGTATCTATCAAAAGATTAACGTTCGCTCGTGGATAATCAAGAATAAAAAACAAAAATCGAGTGCTATCTCTCGGAAACATAGCACATGCATCTAAGATTCACAAACTTGTTTCTATACTAGTGCAGAACTATAGAGCAGTTATTTGATCAAATTAACTCACAATTTGCAGCTTGATTGTCTTCCCATCCAGCTCGACAGTCCGAATTTTCTGTGGTAATTATAAAAAATCACGATGGAAGTCAATAAAACAGAATCAGATAGCCAGAAATAACAAACCATATATAGTATCCTTAGCAACGTAAATGGAGAAATTATGAAGGAGACTCACAAAATCCACACCGATGGTGCTAATGTAACTGTCAACATAGGAATCATCCTGAAACCATCAAAGAACATCATATACACTATATAATTCACTGAACAGATATTTCCAACAAAAGTACAAAACCCAGAAACTGAATACACTTAGCCAACATTATTTCCAATAGCAAGTCATTAAAGATTAACTGAAAAAGAAACCGTCGTATAACTGCGAAGCGATCGATTAGAATGTTGCTGAAGTTAATTATTTAACTTAAAGAAGGTATCTGAAGCAGCCCAATTATCATGTTACTTTACAATAGAAGGCTCCATTAGAACACAATAATTTGCTTCCTATTCACGTGAACAACTCTTTACAGAATAATTAAGCAAAGAATTATAGACAAGTTAACAATGAAATTCAGCGTACAGCGAATCTCAGAAGAAGACAAGATTTTCCGACAGAGGAGTCGCCGATCAACAAAAGCTTAAACAGATAATCACTGCCCAAAAAAATGAAGAAAAGGTTCAATCTTGGAAATCTAAAAACAAAGAACGGTTAGACCAAAACTCCAAAACAGGATCTTTTCTTACTATTCGTTACTCATTTTTCTTTGGGTATAAAGTTTTCGAAGTTCCGATTTCTAGTTTCTAGTGGAAAGCGAATGACCCGTCGTTTGTGTATAGCCAAAAGGAAAAGAGAACGCAATTAGTGGGTGCCAAATTTTTTTAAGTTACCTTAATTTTCCTAACCCCACGCCCGCGGAAAAAATTCAAGTAGTTTAGGACTAGTTTAGAGCTCGTAACTGTATCTTTGAGTTCTAAATTTTATAGCTTGATTCATTCTCATTATTTGTCTAAATTTGAAAAAATTATAATGAAGAAAGAGGTAGAATGTAGATTGAAAATTTAAAAAAATATATTGAAATATGTGATATTTATTGAGCAGTTATCAAATCAAATGTCAAATCAATAGTGTGTAAAATTATAAATGAGGAGAGTAATGATAATTAAACAAGCTATTATTAAGGTAGTCTAGGCCAATAGGGATCTACACGTGGATCTTTGAGCCTCATTTTTTAGATTGGTTATTAATTGGTGTGGAGTGCCTCATTAAATTATTCTTAGAATACCAGATATTTTCTCTCCGCCAATACCCTTGTGATCTGATGACATCTTAGTTAGATTCTTAAACCCTTAGTCAAGGGTTCGATTCTTCACCCCTACAATCTCCTTTGTAATCTCAAAAAAAAAAAAAAAAAAAAATTCTCCCCGCCTGGAAGCTACAACAATTTGGGCTGTTGGTCTTTTTCACCATTATTCTAAAAAGTTCGTCTAAACTAAGTTTAAATGACACTTATATTTGAAACTTGGCTTCCATGCTTCGTCAGGTTTTACCCTCTATCACACATATATTGATGCTTTAATTCAATGCTCGATTTCAACGATTTTCCATGTTTCTCGTTAACCTTGATTACAATTAATTATTATCATTAAATATACTTGAAAACACCGTTGGTAATTATCAAACAGGAACACCGACAAAATATCAATAATAAGTTTATGTTAGCAATGTGTTTCGACAATCATAGAAAATATGATGATCATCATCCATTGTTTTTCTATGAAGTCGCATCAATGATCACTAATGTCATTGTTTCATATGAATGTCGGCTTACGAATTGACTTGATGAACTAACAAGATCATTTGCAGCATCAATCACGAGCAAAATTTCGATATTAGGCCGACTTTCGATACACACCACTTGACTGTATGGCAAATATGATGTCATATATATAGTACTAAATCATTTTTCCAGCCAGGTTGATAATTCCTGCTAATTTACAAAAGCTTTTAACCATAACAAGAAGAATACGTAAAGAAAAATTGCATGAGAGGGATGTCTTTCATAGCCGGTGTCTTTGTTAGTCTATTTTCCTGTCATTTCGTTTGCACTGTGCCGTTTGGGTCCTTTTAATTGGTACTCCTTTTCGTTGTCGTATGGCAGGGGTGGCCATTTGGGCATGTTGCCCAGAAACCAGCCCGGCCATTTTGGCCCATATTTCATGGGCTGGATGGCTGTATTTCTTTTCTTATTAACGAAGAGTTATTTTTGTCAAATTAAAAAAAAAAAAAAAAAAAAAGAAAGGAAGGAGGATACCTAAGTTTTATGGTTTTTGTTTGATAAAAGTAAACTGTACAGTTTTATATGTTTACACGAGTTCTTTGAAAATCCCATCCTTGTGACCTGCATACCAATTCCAGATACAAACTGGTGGACTCATGCAACTATTTAGCTGAAATTTTTAAACTGTAGTATTTCTGCAAGATGACGGCCTTGGGTGTCTGTCGTATCCTAACGACAGCTAGGCCTCGCATCTAACCACGATTTACACAGCAACAACTCTACAAGTATATTTCAGCAACCTTACATCTCATGGAAAAAGGAAACGTCCCTTGTTCAAGAATCAGGGCTTGCACCGGATCTCAGAGACTTGGAATCAGGTTGGTGGTTAAACGAGTCGAACCCAATTTATCAGATTATTCTTCATAGCTTGATTCATCTGTAAATCTGAAATCCTATATTGTATACTGAATGCTGTCAATTGGAAAAATGTGCCTGATGCAGCAAAGGATATTCCTTCTTTGAGTTTGAGATTCTCCAACACTGATGATGCTTAACTTTTGGCACAGTTGCATCCATGGAATTTACACCATTCCACAAAACCAATGGCTAGAGGAGGAAATTACATTTGCAGAGCATGCTTCATCCCGAACTTTCAAGGAGTGATTCTGTTTGTCCATTGTCGCCATAACCTTTCCGTGTCTTATTCTTGTCGATTCGAGCTTTTCTGACAGCGTTTTGAATCTGTTTTTCATGTTCTTTGAGCATTTCCTCCATGTTGCCACCGGGGAACAGTGGTCCCGAATAATGGATACGGGACTTCTTTGGAGTATAACCCTATTATCAAAACCAAGATAATAAGCAATTTAAAGAGACCTTATCTTACTACTGAAATCAAGTGGTGGGATATGGGAATTTTTTTTGTAGGAGGAAATGAAATGAAATGTGATATGAAGTAGCTTCTTACCATTGTAGTCTCCTTATGAGGTCCCCGTCCACCATTCTTGTAAGAAGAGTTAGTTCCCAGCAGGTGGTGGGAGGACTCAGCATCATTCAAATGAGTATATCTGGTACTCAAGCACTCTTCCTGCCAATTTGAATGGGAATTCGCCTCTCTGCTCAAATCAAGTTGTGAACAGCCACGAGCAGCTACTGAGTTTGAGAACTTAGACAGCCGTGCTGCATGACCAGAGTGTTTCAGAGCATCAATTTGAGGCTTTCCGTCCATTGTATTTAAGGAACTTCCGGACGTGCCACCCTTCTGCAGTAAATGACCAGTCTGCAAGGATCCTCTGGAAGGCTCTATTGGGAAACCAGATGCAACATCTTCTCCTTGAGTGTATGTCTCACTGTTGCATTTAGGATTTGACTGCCCTTTCCGGTTCTGAAAACCAGAGCTAGGATTAACATGCGGAAATGCAACTACCATAATAGTTCATCATATTGGAGCCTATAAAACAAAATTACCTGTACAGATGCATGTAATTCAGCATTAGCATCAGGTGCTGGCACTGCTTTGGATACTTTGGTTCCCTTTCTGTTAGATTCAAATCCTTGTCCTTTTATACTTGCTGCTTTTTGTCTGTGACAAGTTCATCGGAGTTGGGTAAAAAGATTATATATAGACTCCATACTGATTTCAATAATGAAGAAAGATATACATCACAACCGAAGTTCCAAAGATTCTTGCTTAGTATGGTACAACATCAAGCCACTTGATACAGCATAAGCACAAGAAACGTTAACAAACAATGCTAAAGGCAGTTTTTCCTTCTAAAATTTTACACCATTGAAAAGCAGAAGTACCATTCAAGTTTCGTAAGAAGCATAAGGTTGAATGTTTACCTTCTTGCCTCCTCATCCTGAATCTTGGCATCAAACTCCTTGCTAGGAGGGTATTTGGGCAACAACAATGGATCGCAAGGTAAAGGCTTTGTAGTGAAAAACTGAAAAGAGACATCATAATTACTAAGTTTCCAACAAGTTGTAGACGTATGTAATGTATTCCAAAAGTGGGGACAAGGAAGAAAATGAATAAATGGAGTCACAAATTTGCCGATAAGCATATATATTTTAAATTTTATCATGTTCTGATCATATAGCCAGAACACACAACATAACAGTAACTTTCTGCTTCTTGTACAACATAACTTCTCTAGAAAAAACATATCACCCAACATTCAGGTGCACGTTTTACAGACACCAAAGTTTACACACGTTCTTGAACTCCAGAATTTAATGAAGAAGAAGACTAGATTTAAATGTCACACCCCTAAGCTCATGCATATCCATACGTAATGACGGCATCACAACATGTAGGGATCCATTAGTTGCTCTAACTGCCAAAAGTTAGCACTCAAGCAGGTGCTCACCCAAAATTAAAATGAAGATCAAATGATTCCCACCCATCTAATGTAGGAGTAATGTACCACAAAAGCCCAACCTACAAAATTTTTGAGCTGTGGGAAATGCTACTAGGACAAAATAAGTTTTACCTGACTTTGAAGAGCAGAAGCAGTAGATCCCCGTCGTTCCGGTTCGAAAGCAAGGAGAGACTCCAGAAGTTCTAAAGCAGAAGCAGGGAAGTCCTTGAATGTCTCAGCCACAGAACGTTTGTAAGGCTGTTGGGGTTTGAAAATTGTTGCATGTGGTAATTTTGATTTCCTCCAGTATTCTTCAGATGGTGAACCACAAAGTTTAAATATTTTGTGCAGCTGTTCTACCTGGTCCCCGGTGTTAAATAATAAAAGATTACAGGTCAAATAAAAAATTGCAGACATAAGAATATCCAGTGAAGATTATTATTATATTTGAACAAGATCCCTAACATGCACCAAACATAGACAATATGGTGCTACCATACAATGATAATATGCATCCTGGGCAGTAATATTGGCATGTGAAAATCATCTATGCAACGTAAATTTTTATGATCTTAAGGGAAAACCTTGTGAAGACACAATATGATGTCTATCTATCATATTCACACCCCAAGCCCATCAAGGAGGAAGATTAACCAAGCATGACCGATCTCTTGGGACTTGTTCCAAAATGATGCAAAATGACTAGTTGAGGTTATTGGATGAAACCCACATGAGATCTTGATGCCGATCAAAGAGCAGAAAATGGATAAAATTCTATAGTATATTGAGTTTTGGCCAAAGATCAGGTCCATTTAAGAATACATTCTTTGCCAGGAATCTTTTCAATAAATGACCCAAAACATATTCCTTCGAAGGTTTTTGATAAGTAAATTCTGCACATCATGGAATGTGTCTACATGTCAAAAAAGAGCAAGATGAAACTTCAATCCGTATTTAGAAAAGATATTTGTTATCCTTAACATTTCAGTTTTATTGATTATAGGAAATAGTTTTTACTATTGGCCTTTAATTTCTTTTGGATACCATTTTAAAAGCAGAGCAAATAAATTGCTGCCCCAATATTCATGTTTAAACTTCAGTTCAGATTCTGGTAAGCGAACCGGAAACCTTGCAACTTACTGCAAGTTCAGTAACTTTTTTTTTTTTTTTTTAATAATTATCATCCTCTTATATCTCATTATGTTACAGAAGTATATGACCTTTTTCCCTCGAACGGTCTCTAGTTTCTTCAGATGTTACAATTGAAGAACTGCATGAAGTAGAATTAGAAGATAGAAGTATAACTTTTAATGGAGGGCTGACAGTGATATTTCAACCGAACATGACAGATCATGATACAGAACCATATGCAAAGCCAAGCAGGGAATGTACCTCTGTTCTTCCTGGCATGATTGGCTTGCCCGCAAATAACTCGGCAAGAATACAACCGGAACTCCACAAATCTACAGCAACTCCATACTCAGTAGCACCAAGTAAAAGTTCAGGAGGTCGGTACCACAAGGTAACAACACGGCTAGTTAAAGGCTGCCTTTGATTCACACGGAAAAAGGTTGCCAGCCCAAAATCAGCAATCTTGAGGTTCCCATTGTTGTCAATCAGAAGATTTGACCCCTTAATATCACGGTGCAGAACTCCACGACTGTGACAGTGTTCAAGTCCCAAAAGCAGCTGCTTCATGTAACATTTGATCTGCATGCCCATTGAAAAAATAGAACTCGTAAAGAAATGCGGAGCACAGAAGATAGGCTGCTTAAGAGATCGGAAGAGCATAAGCAGAAGGTAAATGAGGATGTCAGATGTAGAATCGTAGATATTATCTAAAGTGATATATAATATTGCACAATGTTGAATATACACTTGAAGAAAAGGAGCATAGAGTCACATAGCTTGTGTTAAAAATTATGGATTATATAGCAGAAATCATAATAGAAGAAATCATATTTTGACCAAATGATAATTCAATGCTCATTACTTTCCAGAATTAGGCCCAATAAATTCTGGTTATTAAACAATCAAATACCGTCTGGAATTGCAAAATAGTAAGCCTCTGTCAAGGTACAATTAATAAAGTGACTGACGGAAGCATAAATCTAATGTAAAGAGAAATTTCAGTAGCTTATATTATTTTGATTGAAGAGCACAAAAGTTAATAATCCAGCTGCATTACATCCATTCAAGGTTTTTTAAGAAAAAGCAACTTTGTCTTTCTAAACCAACAAAATGAAAATGAAAACAAAACTGAATAAGAAAAAGCTACTTGGATGAGGTGTTGAGATTCAAGCCTACAACCAAACCAAATGTAGAAGGACAACAGAGTATGAGAACCACGTTTCAGAGATATAGCCTAGGTTTCCAAAATTCTCAACCTGTCATAATTTGTAGGGGTAAATCCAAGAAGCTCGACATATGATGTCTCAAACTCGGCTGTAGTGAAGTTCAAATTTAGAAGGCCTGCTGAAACATTCAGCTGGAAGATAAATATCATGCAGAGAGTTAGCCTAGATCTCATTATGTGATTCTACAAACACCAAGATTTACTAAATGGCTGGGTTCAAAAAAAAAAAAAAAAAAAGAAAGAAAGAAAGATTTACTAACTGGCTAATCTAGTTTCAATTTGCTCCTCACCATTAATTTTAAGAATTTTTAACAATAAAGGATTATAGTCATGCCGAATCAATAAATTGGAAGATATAAATCACAACAGTAATTCCTAACTCTTGAGTTGAGCTAAATCAAATCGCAAGAAAGAAGTCTAGACCTGTGCTTCTGTAAACCTAACTGCTGGAGAAGATGAAAGTCCAGCAAGGTCGTGCTCCATATACTCAAATACAAGGTACAAATTGCCTGAAACCTTGGAAGTGACCAGCCCTTCAAGCTTCATTACATGTGGATGATCCAGTCTACGAAGAATAAGGATTTCTCTAGCCATGAAGCGAACACTTTCTGGGTCCATGTTAACAAACCGCACCTTTTTCAGTGCAACAATTCTTCCAGTTTCAAGGTCACGAGCTCTGTACACACTGCTGTATGTCCCTTGACCAATCTGTGGAGTTGGGATTTAGTTGAAATCATTTCAGTTATTTAATACAAGAGAGAACTTAAAAAATTGAACTTCCATAGACAAGTCTCCCATATTATTTTGCAAAACAGAGAACGACCAAAAGTCAGTTAAGTTAAATATGTGCTCTGCTTATTGCCAGGAGAAAAATATTGGAGCATAAAAGAAAAAAATAGGCAGAGACAGAAACAACCATCTCTCTTTGCTAAAAAGCTTTTAATTTGAGTATATTTCTAGAGAATAAGCTTTGATTATGTTAATTTAAAAGAGAATACTTATAGCACGTAGTGACCCATACGTGCAGGGTAGATGCACTTTGCATGCTGCAATCTATATGATTGTTAACCAACCATGGCTTAGAGCAGAAAGGGAAATAGGGGCTCTGTGAGGGCAACAAATCTTGTTATCACCACTTATAATAGAAGGTTAGCAGCAGCATTTCTACAAGAAAGTAAATGAGGTCCACAGATTTTTAAGTTATATTTCTGACAAATACACGGTCATCTAAAATTAAAAATAAAATGACATTTTTAGTAAAAAGACATGATAAAGTAAACACAATGGTGCCTGATCAATGGAAGGCAAACTAAAGGAAATGAAATATCTTGATTCTTGCACATAGAAATAATAATATAAATTATTGCAATGGAAGTTGGACATACAAACATGTTTACATAAGTACATATATGTAATCTTCATTCTACTGTACGTCTGTACCTTATCCAGCTTCTCAAAAGAGTCTGCCTTTCGAGGTACCCATCCTTTGATAGCTTCCCCAGCGACGGCAGTAAGCCATGATGGCCATCCAGCAACAACTTGTGCCCCATCAATTCCATTTCGTGTGCTAAATACCCTAGACATCTGTGGCTGGCCTCCCCTCATTCCACCATCCGCAATAGTACTGATCTGCATTTGTGGAACCTCAGGTTTCACAGAAACTGTAGCCTTATTATTGCTCCCCTCTTCCCACAAAACTGGGGTGGAGCCTGCACTCTTCTCAGCATGCTCCTCCGATATGAGCCTTGTAGTTGCATCATTTCCTCCATTATCAACCTCCACCAGCAGTTCCTCCTTTCTTGAGGAAGCTACAAGTCTTTTGGAGGATTTTTTCGGTGCTTTCTCTTTCTTGACTTTATTCTCATCCTTCGATCCTTTAGAGCAAATGCAGCCCATACCAACTAAGAGTTTCAGTCCCCTATGTTTATTAGCAGGACACCTTATACTACTCAAATGAAAACCTATTTTATGTTTGTGAAATTCCGGTAGCATTTGGTTGTGATCTTATCAGCATTCTTGGCACCCAAGAATATCCAATAAATCAGAAGATCCTTAAATTAGCAAGCATCAAATTGTATAACTCAACGCAACATCCTAGTCATAACACCACAGAATCAAACGTTTGGTATCCAATGTATATAATCTACAATTCGACAAAATCTTGGGACCCAGGCTCTTCAGATCAGTTAAACTTGAAAACCCAAATTTCAGGCCCTTCAAGTTCTTTTCGCAATAGAATGTGCACAATAAAATCACAAAAGCAACAACTTCGTCAGGAAAATAAATACCTCCAATCTAAAATTTCTGCAACTCCAGCCGGGCATCAACCAAAGATGATTCCGCACACAACCTAGATCTCAAAAACCAATATTTTCAACAAGAAACAACCCACATTGCCAAAAACATCAAGAATGGCAAAAATGAATATTCAGTAATCAAAGAGAAAATAGAAATTGAACCAATGAGAAGCGTGAATATCGGGTTTGGGTGGCTGTTCCGCTAGTTTCTACGGTCAATTGACTCGCCTCGATTTTTTTCCAAAACCAACAATACCCAAACTTTTAATAGAAGCGAATCAAAAACAAACTACAAAGAAAGAGAGATTTTCGGATCTGAAGAGTCCCTTGAAATGCGAGTGACCCGTTGATCTTTGGACCAAAAAGAACACTGTACAAGGCATTCATATTTTTTTTTCTTTAAAATCTACGTAACGTTTTCGAGCGTTTGAATAAAAATTCTGTGTCAGAAATTCTGCCTCTCTTTTTTTTTTTTTTTTTAAGAGAGAGAGAGAGAAGTGCGTACGTGTTTTAGGCGCGTCTGGTGAAGGACAAGGAAGGAATAGCGTTAGAACGCGTGGAACTCACAGCATTTTAGTCAGATGACACGTGTCAACCTCTCCATCAATTGGGCCCAATTTGAAATTTTCCTTTGTCGCGATCAACGTCCCGACTCCCGAGTATGGTATAGACATTGAAAATACACTGAAAAAAAGGCCCCCCACTCGACTGGAGTCTAGAAATGATCACCTATCTGTATCGTGTAATTGATCACTTATTATATGTTTAGCGAAGTTATCTCACTAAATATATATTTAACAAATAATAATTAAACAATCCACATATAAATTATCACATGTAGGTTGTAACATATATAAACTGTTTAATTATCACATGCTAAGTATACATAATCATGTCGGACATTTAACGAGTGATCAAAACTGATTTATAGAAAATATCGACTTTCAATAATAAGTATCAAGTGTCTTAATTTATTAAAAGTTTAAGCAATAGTTTATACAATAATGAATATGCACGGTAAACATTTGAAAATTTCTGTCAATCAACTGCATGGATCTCTCTTTCGTTTATACAATTGGCTTTTATATATTTGACTCGAACTCAAAACTTTTTCTTGATAAACATGTGCTCTTAACCCGGGGATCTCTTAATCGAATTATTACTGTACGTTAAAAGATGTCATCTCTAGTGTTTAAGAATTTATTATTATTAATGTCTCAAGAAAGTATGTGTGGTGAGGTGAGGAAGTCTATTCTGGACGTCGTGCTTTGCCTTTGATGGTTCAGTTGGAACAGCAATGAAGTTTACCCACACGGCCACAACATTAATTAATATTTTCTCTCATAGTGATTTTCCATCACCCCCACCCACCCCCCAACCAAAAAAAAGCGAAAGTACCAGGCAAGTATGCCTTTTTTTCCCATTCGAAATCTGATATAATTATTATAAATATATAATCATGGTTACCGATCAGTACGAAAGTGAAGTCAACTTTTGCCAACACATATATAATTTAGAGTCATTTGGTAAGATTTATAAAATCAATTCATAAAAAAAATTTATAATAAGTGATAGAGATCAAAGTGTTTGGCAACTTGATAAAATTATAATTTAGATTATAATCTGTCACACGGCATCATTTCATTGGTTTCACTTTTTTAAAAAAAGTAAAAGTCAAGCCGTAATTGTTTACTTTTTACAAAAACAACCAATAAAAAGATGTCACGTCGCAAATTATAATCCATATTATAATCTCAAGTAATTATCAAATTAATAGTCAAATCATGATAGGTAAATTTATAAATTGAAAAAATAAAACATTCCTAACAAGTCCTTAATAACAAAAAGGGTTAATCTCACAAAAGGTCTCCAATTTTGGAGTTAAGAATCAGTTGGATCCCTAACTTTTCATAAATTTGCATGGTAACTCTTTTTTGTCACTATTTCGTCAATTTAAAAAAAAAATGAGGGTTATACCCTTAACTTTTAAATTCTAAAAAATAAAAAGATTAAAAAAAAAAAAAAACTTACCCAACAATTGCTGCCGGAAACGGCATATAAAAGCTATCGTTATGATTGTTTGGGGATTCCCCCCCCCCCCAGTTTGTTGCTGGAAAAGGTTTTTTCCAGCAACAAATGAGGGGATTCACCCCCAAAAAATGGCAAGTTGGCAACATTCTGTTGCCATTTTTGCTAGCAGCAAAAATAGCATGGATTCACCCCTTTTAAAAATGCTATCACGATGTCATTTTCTAGCAGCAAAAACGGGTTTCGGCAAAAATAAAAAAAAAGGTAGGGGGGTGTAAATCCCCCCTTTGTTGCCCTTTTTTGCTACAGGTAGCAAAAACGCTATTAGAAATAGCGGCGGTCTGTTGCCATTCCTAGTCGTATTTTGTGGGGGTGGGTGGGGCCTGCTATCGTAAATGGGAGCTTTCTGGCAGCAGGGGGATTCCCCTCCACCCCCTCCCCACACTTTCACTGCTGAAAACGATAGCATTTACTGTCGTTTTTTACAACATTTTTAGGGGGTGAATCCCTCCATTTGCTGCCGGAAAAGGCCTTTTTCCTGCAGCAATTGTTGAGAGAGGAGGATGGGAGTGGGTTTTTTCCCCTTTTTTCCCCCTTTTTTTTTAATTTTTTTTAATTATTTTTAAATATTCTATTTTTAAAATTAAAAAGTTAAAGGTATAACCGTTATTTTTTTTTAAAATTGACAGAATAGTGGCAAAAAACTTATCGTACAAATTTATAAAAGGTTGGGGACCCAGGAGAGTTTTAAAAAAAAGATTGAGGACCCAGCCAATTCTTCACTCAAATGTTGAAGACCTTTTGTGAAATTAACCCTAACAAAAAAAGATTAATCACGATTTTCATGTTTCGTGCGCGTTGGGAAGATATAAGCCCAAATTCAACTTCCATATAAGTTCAAGAAGGTGGTTTATGTGTGTGGTTGGAATCACCGGTTTCTTTATATCCTGTAGTCGTCAATGAATGAATACAATTAAGGAAAATACTATTTATAGAGAAGTTTTCACAGAATCTTTTACAAAATAGGGTGATTTTGCCATTTTATTCCTGTGTTTAGGGGCAAGATTGTCAATTTATCCTATTTTGTAAAAGATTTTGCTACAAGTAGCACGACTCGTTCGATTCAATCAGATGCTCAGATACTGAGTTCATGAATCTAACTCGTCCTTTGAGAATAATAATTGAGAGAAGTATGATATTGTAAATGGCATTTTATACATTATTGGAGTACTCATTTACACAACGGCGACCTTTACACGTAAAACCCCATATGAAGAGTAAGGTTTGAGAGGACGTACAGAAATGGATTTCAACTACAAGCTTCGAGCTTCAAATAAAACACAGCTGCGGGATTTCATCTCATAGGTAGCTGATCCATCTTTCAAAGGAACACCATCAGAGGCGAAAAATTCCGGAAAAGGAAGGGATGTATCAACCAAACGAGACCATGCCAGATCTCCTGCAAGTGGTGGGAGAGCAACATTCTCTGGGTGACCAGCACTGTTGAAAGCAATGAAAAGGTCACCAGTTGTGTCAGGTGAACTGGAAGAGGTTAACAAGTCACCTACTTTGTCAGCTGCGCTGGAGATCGAGGTCAACTGGCTCACTTCTGAATCAGCCTTCAAAGTCACAGCTAAGAATCTGCACGTTGGATCGTCCCATCTGGGTGGAGACCCGTCACTTCCATGCCAGTTGATGTTTTCTTCTCTCAAGAAGTTCCTATTCTGAAGAAGATCACTTCGTCTCCTTTTCAATGAACTCAAAAAAGAAATAAATTTCATGGTCTGACTAGCAAAGCCAGACCGGAGAGCATTCCAATTCAAAGGTTTTCTATCTGCATATTCAGGGGAACCCCGCGATGATTGACCACATTCATCACCCATGTTAAGGACTGGAACGCCTAAGGAAATAAACAAAATGAAGAGAAAATTGCGAATCAGTTTAAGCCGTGTCTCCAGGACGGCAGTTTTATTTGTGGCACCTTCTTCCCCACAATTCCAACTTAACTGGGAAGCTAGTTCGGGGCTGCTGAAGCTGACTAAATCCACAAGAGGAAGTCCGGTATTTCTTGCAACAAAATTGAAAGAGAATGCTGGACCTCTACCATCCAAGAAAAGATCCCCACTTCCACAGAGCCGTGTTGCTAGGTTGCCTATAGAACCTTGACCCCTCAAAAAATTTCTCACGTCATTACAAAACTTTGAATTGGTTTCTGCCCATCTTTTCCAGTGAGGGAATGAGATATCCTTGGTCTTCATGTTGTGAGGGTCCCAAGAGTCAGATATTATCTTGACCTTCGAAAGCAACGGATCGAAGGCAATAGCTTCAACCAAAGGGGGTCGAGGAAGAAACTCACCATGGAAACCTTTCGTCAGAGAAGCGGCATTGATGAAACAGAATCCATCAATGTGGTACTCGATCACCCAATGCCTGAGACTATCTAAGATAAGTTGTTGAACAATGGGGTAGTTACAATTTAATTCATTTCTGGATTTAAAGTCCTCTCCTCCTTCAGCATGATAGTAAGCAGAATTATCAATTTGTTTTAGTGCAGCAACATCTGCAGTATGCGTGAAAACAACTTCCAATAAAACCTCTATTCCATTTGCATGTAGCTTTTTCACCATCTCTTTCAAAGATTTAGCATTACGCTCTGAATCAGCAGAAAGTCCGCCTCCAGGAGAAAAGAAATGCCAGGGAAAATAGGGACCTTTCTGCTCATCAAACGGGAAGATGGGCTCTAATAAGATTGCATTAACTCCTAGATCTTTGAAGTGATGCATTTTTTCGGAAATACCGGCAAAAGTGCCTGCAATCTCTCCAGTTAATGTACTAGACTTGTCCGTGGTAAATCTAGTAACATTTAACCTATAGACAATCAGCTTCTCCATGGGTAAGCTCGGATAAATATCTCCGTTCCAATCAAATTCAGGTTCCTTCCACAATTTTCCACGGGCTTTTCTAGGTAAACCTGACCCAAAGTCTTCAATGACCTTAGCATATGGATCCAAAAGAACATATTGTCTTTTCTTATCTGTGATACTCTTGCAGCGATAGCCGTAGCTCAAAAATGGCATAGAACAATCAAGAGACGCATGCCAAATATCACCTGATCGATTAACATACGGATCTAGATCAATCTCTAAAGATCGGAGTATTTCCTGTGGTGTCAGCATACAAGCAGAGGACCACACTTTCTGCATCGCGTGAGAAAAAGGCAAAGTTCAGAGATCCATTAGGTAAAATGGAGACGCCCAATGGAGCAGGACGACCAGTTCTGAGACCAACTGGCACAACAAAATTTGTCTTCCTGTGGCTTCTGATTTCTGAGCTTTCCATTTTAGAACCAATAGACTTCAGAAGAAAAGAGACATAGAAAGGGGCTAAATTTTCATCAAAATCCAACTCAACCCTCAACTTCCCAGGAGAATCTTGTATAAATGGAGTCTCAATAGTACTATATTTACCTGCCACACTTGAATTAGGAAAGTCCATAGGCATGAAACTTGCTGAATCAGACCTGAACAGCCCCCAGCACATGACTAGATCTCCCCCACTACCAGAATGCAATGGTGATAAAACTTCAACATAGACTCCATTTTTCTTACTGTTTTCTTTAACAAGTACCTTGAGCTGACCACCATTCTCTGTCCTAAATAGGTAAGTTGCCACCTTTTCAGCAATTTGAACTACAGAAACATCTGAAGTGGCCAAAACCTTCAATGTATGATGCCGGTAAGAATTCATTCTGACAGATTTTCCAGGTCCTGGAATAATTTTTCGATTTTTTGCATTCATCTTCTGAAAATCACACATACCCCTCTTCCCATATTTACAACAATTGGCATACAATTTTGGTAATTCAGAAGCTCCTAAGCTCAGACTGTTTGATTGCAACGAAAGAAGGTTGGCCATGAGGTGTGCAAGAAGGACAAACCCCAAAAGTGGATATTTGAAGCGTAAGAGTTTCAACTTGATTCTCAATCTTTTCTGGCAAAGACAAGAGCAAGCACACTCAAAACACTCAAAATGGTACATAGCAAAACATGTACAGAATTAAGTAATTTGATCTAAAGAACTTGTCACAAAATAGAAGTGTCATGGCATTGCCTTTTTCCTCCTCTCTGAAAGCATAATATTTGAGAAACACTGCCCCCTAATTATATAGAAATGGTAATAAATTCCCCAGTGAAATGATTTATTGATTGCCAGCTACATACTTCCATTGAATACCATTACATCGTTGAATAAGATCAATTTTAGTTATTATAGCAATTCATTTTGACTGAATCAGATTAACTACAAACTCAAATGATTATTCTAAGTAGCGCTTGTTAGTTTAAGTTGCAACATATGTGGCATTCTGATAAGTGGAATTAAAGTCATGCCCATGTGATGTGACCCACTCTATTTAATTTATCGTTTAATAGCATAATGGTACTAGTAGTGTACATATAGCATTTAAAAGCATAGTGGTCCAGGTAGTGTATATAGCATTACTCAAACTTATATGTGTCACCTGAATGGCATTCGAACAGCTCCGGATATTTGAAGCAGACAACTTCAAAAGCAAACCATTCCAACAAATTGAATAGCAGTTCAAAATAACAAATGATTATTCAAATACTACTATCGCAGTTCAGCCGAAAATGAAAACTGTGAACCTCAAAATTAAAAAAAAATTCAAACTTAATGCAACAGATTCAAGGTAAAATTCAGTCCAAAAAGAAAACTATAACTCACAGGAAATCTCCAGCTGCAATTTAAGCAGCTAGCACTGTGAAGCTCGGCTCAGATAGTCCATTGATATTTGTTATCTTTAAAACTGGAAAGAAAAGGAAAGAAAAGAAAATAAATTAAATATCACGGGCTATGGCATCTGTGTCCCGCCGAATTTTTAAGCTTGGTTAACCTTTAAAGAGTTCACTTTGTAATTAAGCCCACTGTATCTCAAAATAGAATTGGTCAAATATGTCTCGCTCTCCTATACGCGGTTAATATATATATATATATATATTCATTATGCTAACCAACTGAACAACATATAGGTAGTGCGAGTACTTTTACATCCCATACTTCTAATGCTCAATTTTTACACATGAATTATTTATATGTGATATTTAAAATTATACTCTAATTATATAATATTTCAATTTTTTTTTCATTTTGGAATATTTAAGACTGGTTTTCATATTGAATTCCCTTAAAAAGATCAAAAGCAAAGATATAAAAGCAGTTAAAAGCCTGCATAAATGACAAAATAAAGTAAAGAAGTCTATAGTCACATAACACAAATTTTCAATTGAGATATTCATGAGCTTCACCAACTACCCGAATACCTTCAGAACAATATATTTCATTGGAGCTCCTATACAGAGAATCTATGCAAACATGAAAAATAATAGAAATAGAGGGTTTAAGTTAACAAGGAATCTTTAATTGAAGTGACTGAGATGAGAAACAGAAAAAGAATCTTAAGTAATTTTGATATCAAATATAATCATAGAGAAAACACAACAGACAAAGTCATCTCATTTTAAATAACTCCATTTCACTATGTAGAACACATTTTTTTCTACTATTAGCTTTTCTTCGTTTGATCATAAAATCTGACGCAAATTTTTAAATTTTGCTAATATCCTTGTGTGTATATAATTCATAAATGAAAACCAAAATCTTTGTATTCTCTGTTCCGCAAATCTTTGTACTCTCTTTTCCTTCCAGTGAAGTACAATAAGTTTGAGCTGTGTACTAGTTGATTTTTTTTTTTTTTATCAATTTAAGCATTTTTGTTAGAGAACTAGAAAAGCAAAACAGAATCCTGAGCAAAATGAACTCTTTTCAATCCTAATCGCACGGCTAAACTTCCTTCAATAGGAGATGTCTATAGATTGTATTATCTCTCAAGTTCAATAATATTCAATTTGAAGCAATCACATTGTTGGAAATAAAAAATCAACAAAATGAAGAGCAAAGAAAAGGAAATAGCTTAGACCTTTCTGATACGAATAGCGAGAATGGCCTCTGTGTCGGGAGTGGAAGTGGTAGAGGACAAGGTCGGGTTACAATTGCGGCCGGATTGTCTCGAAGCGGCACCATCGACTGTGGCGACAGATTAGGAAGCAGGGGGAGAAGTATTGGAGCAGCAGCGGATTACACGAACTAGTGGGTTGTGACCGTAAGTCAATATCATTTTGAGGTTATTTATGAAAAGTCATTTTCCTTTTTTCTTTCTTTCTTTTTTCCCCCTTTCTTTTTTCCATTTTTGTGATAATAAAATCTCATGGAGTTTGTTCTTTTGAGATTTATGTAAATGAGAAAGGAGAATGTGTGTGGGATGTAAGAAAAGATTATTGAAGAGTTTGAAATTTGGTTTTCTTTTAGAAAATATGTGAGATCGGAAGAATTTAATAAGCTTTTTAAGTTTTTTGAAGTTGTAGAAGACAAGCTGATAGTATTAAAGTTCTAAGTTAGAGAAGAAGACGATTTTGTTCTGAATTGTAGAAACTTTTGGACAATCTTAAGACAAATTCAAAAAGAGAGACATCTTGGTTTCAGAGAGAAAGAAGACGCGTGTGAGGAATCAAATGAATTAACAATTCTACGAATACATGAAAAGGTAACATAAAAAACTGACATTTTTACTTGCCATAAATTCGTTGGATAATTATCGTATAGACACTTTTTCAATACTCAATGAAACTTTGCCACATATAGATACTGTCAGTTTTTTATATTCCATTTTCATGTCTCCCTACACGGCATCATAAGCGATTCCAAACCCTTAGGATATGAAAATTTCTAAGGAACCAGGGCCGGGTTCTTTACGGAACTTGGTCTTTAATTAGATGCTGCCATGTGGTGTGTGTCAAGTGAGGTATCAGTATGTGATTGAAGACCGAGCTTTGTAAGGAATCCGACTTTATTTCTATAGTCGGACCGCTTAGGATATATCACATTCTCTCTTAAATTGAGCACTTTACTGTCTAAAAATAATCTGATGCCAAATATGTGTCATGTGACAGGCCACATTACATATACATCTGGAATTAGATCATTTTCATAAATGTGACACCTTATGAATAGTAATTTTTTGAATAGTTGGAATAATACTAAAAATGATCTTCCAACATAAGTCTAACAAGATTTGTCCAATAATCTCCCGTCACTTGTACATCTGACGGGATAATACCTCTGTCTAAGAGCATCTCTAATGGGATGTCTAGTGGAAAATTTTTTCTGCCACATTATCTAAAAAACTGATGTGGCAATAAAAACAGTAGGCATCGTCAACGACAATGTCTTGATATTGACGATGTTGTAAACAATGTATATATGAATCTACCATTCTTTTTTTTTCATTCTCAGTCTTTCCCACTATTGTTTGAACTACTCACATTTTGACAAATGTTCCGTTACTTCATACAATTCAGATAATCATTGGAGACGCCTTATACCAATTTTCACTAATTTAAGGAACGTAAGAAGCAACCCACCTTACACTATTAGAGATGCTCTAATAATCTCCCTCTATGTATGCGTCTAACAGAATAATCTCTCTAGATATATTGTAGGAGATCAGATAACACACTAGAAAATAAAACTCTCTTTTATATTGTAAGGATTCCGTGGGAATTTACAATCTAACTAGTCTTTGGAAATTGAGGGAATAATTTAGCGTTGAGACAATGAATTAGGGGTCAATGGCATAATTTTCCCTACTTGTTCATATTATGCATCAAATCAAATTAATGTAAGAAAATGTAGTCTGATTCGCTGGCGACAGGCTGTCGCCAACAAAGTTCCAACACCCACCCCCACGCCCTCCCTTCGAAGACTTGTCCCACTCCTCACATTGTTTTCCGGCCCTCTCTCTCTCTCTCTCTCTCTCTCAATACTGTTCTTCAATCCCTTAATACGATTCACTCTCAGGGTTTTTCCTTTTCTTGGGTGACTTGCAGATTCCGAGCTCTAGCCGTCCAGATCGTTGCTGTAAGCTTTCTCCTGATCTATCTTTTTCATAATTTATGGCTTTGAATTTTCTTTTCTTGTTGGTCGAATTCTCTGAAGTGGAGTCAGGATTTTCTGCTCCGCATTCTGGTATCGATGTGAGTTTTATGAAGTTTTTCATTTCATGGGTTTTCTTGTCGTGGATGTTGTGTTCAGAAGACAAAGACTATATGTCTTTTTGCTCCATGATTATTATCTTGTATGAGTTTGTACATGGTCACTTGGAACTGTAGTTATTAATTAGAATTTGATCTTGGGTCTTTTTGTTATTTGGATTTTTCTGTGCCAAAGCGTAGCTTGAAATTGTAGTTACAGAATGTTGCTTGCAGATGTCTAATGAGGATTGTCAGAGTGAATAGATTGGGCAAATGTGCAGCATAGAAATTGTAATTTTATCATGGGAGCTGGAAAAAAGTATGGCAAGTTTGAGGTCCGACTTGTTAACGGCCTCAGTCATAAATCTTCTAGCGCGTTATAATGGCTGCTAGATTGTTTGTTTATTTCTCTGCGGTACTTTCAAATTCAGTGTACCAAGAAATATTAATGACAGCTCGAAAATGTTCGGGTTTAGTAGAGTCCCTGACCAATCGTTGTTACGTGGGTGGTGAGGTGATATCTAAGGTGGCAGGATTAATGCGGAGTTAATATGGTCTCTAGAAAGAGAAGACTGTATTCAATGGGCAAGTTAATGCTTCGATGGCTTCATTGACTGTAAATGTTCTAAATGTACCAGAAGAAGTTAATTGAAGAAAATGAATTATCTTTGATGCAATTTGTAATTGATTTAATGGGCAGCTCCCTGATATGAACAACTGAAGGTTAACAACTTAACATTGTAAGGGTCATCAATAATCTTGAAAATCCCATTTCCGTATGACATGTATTACATTTCCTGTCTATATCTCTTGGCAAGTGAAGCTGTTTATATATCTTAGGCAGTGAAGCTCTATCTCTCTTTTAGAACGAAACCGTTATATGTATAACATCTGCTATCGCCCCAAAAAAAAGTGCATGGGAAGTGTGGTAAATATTGCATCTGATCAGTGCAACTAATAAATGCTGCAACTAATAAATGCAAAAGCACTACTAGTTGTGTCATATTCAGTTTCTTGACATCTATGTCCAATTTCTTTTGGCCATGTGGTTCTATATTTTTGGCCAACTAAATGTTGATTAGTTCTCATATACATTTTAAATTTGTGACTTTGCTCAAGTAAATGTTGACACTTTAAAGGGTGTATGATTTAGATTTTTGAGAATTGATTTTGTGAAAAAGTGATTTTTTTTGGGAGAATGTGTGGTTGAAAAGTAAGGAAAAGTTATGAATTTTCGTGCAAGATTATTTCCATGGATAACTGTGTTGTTGAAAATGAGTTTGAGAGGGAATTGATTTTGAAAAATCTAACCCATTTGGTTCGTGCTTTTCTCTGATGAGTGTTCAGTGTGCTTTGTTTTAAACCACTGGTCCTAAGTTCATCTACCTCCTTCAGATTCTTGACTACTAACTAAGTTGTGTGCATATAAACCAATAAGATTTTGACTGATTAGATGATTTCATGTCAACCTCATTGACTTGTCACTCTTTCCATGCTTTTATTCGGGGATCTTGTTATCTGCAGGTGCCCCTAATTTCTTCATTTTTAATTAGAGGACTAACACTTTTTAACTATGACGTTAACTGCTGGTGTTCGTCAATTCTTTTAAGACTTGTTTGATTCCCATTATAATCCACCCAAGTTTTAACTTTCTTGTGAGAATGATCAGTACTCAATTTCAACCACAAATTCACGGGACTCACATAGCTCCATGATTTCTTTCTTACAACTTATAATTTCAGTAAATGATCTGCTTAGTATGCCTCTCTCAAACACAAATACAGTCACATAAAATGGCAACAACTTAATATCTACTCTTTGTATCATCATCTTGGAAACTGTGTCATTATTTTTCTATGTAAAGATGCATGACCTGCTTTTCTTGGGATACATAACTGATATACAGCCACTTTGTAGGTTGTTGGCAAGATGCTTCATGCTTTGTTATGAAAAAACTTCTTCAAACTTTCGATTATTCATAAGCTGGTTTGAAACTGAAATTTGAGAGGGGCTTAGTCTGCATCAGTACAGCTGATAGCGATTGCAAGGTGAGAAAGTTATACAATAGCACCTGCATTTCTTTCCGGTCTTTGCTCAAGAAGGGTCTAATCAGTCTTCCAAGTTCCATAGGGTTAGTTGGACCCTTGCATCATCCTCTCTGAATATGCTTATACTTTCAGTCCTTGAGAGTTGAGAAGAGAATCTATACATAACAGAGAATTTTCTAGTGTCCATGCTGGCGGAGAGCATGCGTGGAATCTGTGATTTGGCTAATGCCCCTGACGAGATTTATTGCTGATACACTTGGTGTGGTGACGATTTGCCTTGTTGGTGCTCTGGTCCTTCTGGGTTTATTTTGCACCATTTATTCATTTTACTTCCACAATCGGATCCACGGTCAGGGTCTTATTCGGCTCAATTATTTTAGCGCTCCTTGGATCATCAGAATTTCGTTGATCTTTTTTGCAATCTGGTGGGGCGCTGGAGAGATTATTCGGTTGAATCTACTAAGACGTGACGGTAGAGCCTTGGATGCACTCAATTTGAAATGGCAGGAAACTGTCTGCAAATGCTACATTGTGTCAAACCTGGGGTTTGCAGAACCGTGCCTGTTTCTCACCCTCATATTTCTTCTCCGTGCTTCTTTACAGAGGTCTGGAACTTTAGGCCAGAAATGGAATGCGAAAACGGTTGGTTGTGTTCTTCTATGTTGTCTCCCGATGTTTGTTCTTCAGCTTGTAGTTATTTTAGTTGGACCAGAGTACAACAAGGAGAATCGCTCGCTCAAACTACCCTCCTATTTCATCAAAGCAGCTGCTTCTTCCAAGACAGAGGACAATGACAAGGTTGCCCTCTGCACCTACCCGCTGTTGAGCACCATCTTCCTTGGACTTTTTGCCACCATTCTGACTACCTACTTGTTCTGGCTAGGGAGGCAAATTCTTCATTTGGTCATCAATAAGGGTTTGCAAAAGAGAGTGTATGCATTAATCTTTTCGGTTTCTGGTTTTCTTCCCTTGAGAGTTACTCTTCTTGGTTTATCAGTCCTAATCGAGCCAGAAAGACTTTTGTTTGATGCAATTGCATTCTTAGCTTTTCTTTCCCTTCTATGTTGTGCGGGGGTGGGTATCTGCATGCTTGTTTACCTCCCCATTGCAGATTCTTTAGCCTTAAGGACGCTACAAAGAGATATAGAGGCTAGGAGGTCTAGTGACTTATACAATGACACAATTTCTCTAATTGCTAATCAAAGCCCCTTTGAGGAAAGTGTTGTCAAAAGTCCCGGAGGGAGCTCGAACGCATCATTATCATTCTGCACAACAGAAAAAGACGATGGAGCCTTTGTGGAACTGAGCCGCTTCACTTCTATTCAGCATTCATACCCCGCCCAGTTCACCTAGACTTCTTGGATGGTCTGTGCTCCCAACTGCACGAGTTCTGTAGAGCGTAAATGCAACTGTGAAGTCGAGGTAACAAACATTTTTGCGGGGGAAGTAAAACTTCTATGTAAATTATATTTGGTTTGTTTAACAATCATTGCTAATTTTGGTTTGTTCTTGAGATATATATAGTTGGTTTGCCAGCTTCCCACCACAGTTTTCTGGGTGGAACTCGTATATCTGCTCAACTTATATTCTACTACTAGAACAATCTGTAGTTTTGTTGAGAATCTAGATTGGTTTCCTTTTCTGAACTCTTTAATGGTAAGTCTGCGCTGCCGCTCCAGCTAGGGAACTGTGTTGCACTTATGTTGTAGGCAGGGGTGACGGTGTTGGGTGGCCATCCTCTTCCCCAGCTACTCTATTTTTGAAAAACTCCTTTCAAAAAATTAAAAAAGAAAATTTTTTAGTATTTCGGTTAGGGGTTGTTAAATTTCAGCTACCCTCTTCCCATCTTCTACCTCACCCCTAGTTGCACGTCATGGACATGTGATACTGTCACAACATAGTGCATATAAAGTGGCATGTAGTCTTCGGCACACTCTATAGTGTCCCTTGGGCACCATGTTATGGTGTCCAAAGGACAGTGTGGCAATCACCATCACTCAACACCCCTAATGGGTGATTGTCACACTATCATTTGGACACCATAATTGTAACGCTCCAATTTCTTAAAGTTTAGAACGCTATTAAAAGTCGCATTTTCATTTTTTAAATTTAACGAGTAAATTTTTTTTTTAAAAAAATAGATAAACTAATAAGGATAGAATATGTGCGGAAACATGATAATCATTTCAGTTACACAATGCCCAAAATACATGTTTATAGTTGTCGACGAAAGTAATTGTTCAAAATATAATACCGATAAAGTATTTAGCGAAAATGGCAATACATAATCATTTAGTCAAAATATTTAATTGATCATGTTCGTCGCCTCAACCCCAGCCAGCCTCTTAACCTGGAAGGAGGGAAAGTTGGGGTGAGCATAATAATATTATACTCAGTGGGGCAAGTCAATTAATCCATGTCAAGCCAAATATGTGATCATAATCATAAACATTACTCTTTAAACTTTAAAATTTTCAAAGTTATACTGTGGGCTATCCCAAGGGCTTACTTTGACCCCAGATAAATTTGCGATCCCTGACAACATACTAGCGCTAGCATCATAATTGCACGGTGGGCTATCCCAAGGGCCTACTTTTGACCCCGGACCAATTTACGGTCCCTGACAAATATTTTCATGCATTCAAGTCACAACCATAATCAATACATAAGAAAATGACATGATCAATCAACTAGAATTTGCACAATATAAACCTTACCTCAAAAGTCTTAAAAAATGTACTTGAAAACTTGTCCAAGCTGTGATGCTACTAAAACTTGGAACTTAAAGCGCCCTCGTCTAGCTTAGTATATTTAAATTATCATTAAAAGGAGAATATTAAACTTTAAGGACTTAACTGAATGTTTATAAAAGTTAAAGTGTTAAGATTTTTTAGAGTTTTAAAATGTGTAACGGTTTAATTGATCACTTATGAGAGTTAGAATTCATAATTAATTTGATTGGTTTAGAATTTAGGACTTTTATGAAGTAATTAAATTCTTTAGGCGTTAAATTGAATAATTATAAGAGTTAGAGGACTTTAATTTAATATAATTGAATAGTTAGAGGGTTAGTTTAAGTTAAATTAATAGTTTAGGGATTTGATTAAAATTAAAAGTTTAGAGACCAATTATGCAAGACTTGAAAGTTTAGGGGTCAAAATTAATTATTTAAAATATTTGGGGACCAATTTAGTTTTAAATAATACTTTTAGAGTTAACTTAAATGTATTGGGAAGAATTTGGGCCAAGGCTAAAGTTGACCATTACTTTGGGGCTAATTTACATGTTTTTAAAAATGTTAGGGATCAAGTTGCAAAATCCAATGGATATAATTTTGGATCTAATTTCTTATGGACATTAACTGATGGAAAATTGCAGAGAACGAACGAGGTGAAGCTTCGGTCTTTGGGTGGGGTTTTTAGGGCCAAGAATCCAACTAAAAATCCGACTATGTGAAGAGGAAATAAATGGAATCAGTAGTTTTCGATGAGTACTTCCCATTTATGTAAGTATTAGAAGGTATGGTGGTGGTTTTTGGCAGAAGCACTCGGAGGTTTTCACGATTTTCCGGCGAGTATGGTCGTTTTCCTGCCAAAATAATTATACATTCATGTTCCTTGTGCGGAGAGGAAGTCATAGACACTAATTTTGTGAAGTTTGGTGGAGAAATGAGAATGACCCTTTTTTGGGTCTTGCTTGTGTCGACTAAGACACTGTTTTTTCGAAATTTCAGATTTTTCTCTTTTTTTTTTCGAAACAGCAGAGGGAAATGAAGAATGTGTGTTGTGTTTTGTTGGTATAAATTTCTAGTGCACTTCTTGTTTGAGTTTCTATAGTAAAGTAGGATGAAAATAGCAAGAGATGAATTGTTTACCTTGTTCCTGTTGTGATTTTGATGTGTTGCTTGATTCACTTTTTGCTTGTCTTGAGATGATTTATTTGTAAGAAGGAGAATGAAAAGTAGTTAGTTATTGAAAGAAGAAGATGGAGGAAGAGTGTGTGTAGAAATTACCTTGTTGCTTGTTAATGGCACAAAAGTAGAAAAATAAATTTTGGTGATATATATATATATATATGGTTAGTTCATTTGGAAGAAGAGGGTCAAAACTTAGAATTTTGGAAGTTTTTGGACTAATTAGAAATTGACGTCTTGTTATATTACTTTGAAGGTTTGATAAATGTTATATAAGTTAGTCCGTCTATTTAAATTGATTTATTGGAATTTAATTTAATAAGTTTCGCGTTATTTGGGTTATAGTTGAAACTTGAATTTATTATTAAGTTATGAAATTTACGTTCTCATAATAATTCGCTTAAGCTAGACGAGTATATGAAAAGTTTGAAAAGTCAAAGAAGTCGTAGCGACACCAGTTGAAAAGTCATAAAATTAAATTTAAATTTTCTTAATCGCTACAATAATAATGTCTAAAGAACACCATAGAAGCACAGTGTAATCTTCAGTCTTGCTATGGGACTAGAAGCATAATGATGCTGCAAAATTGAAGGTTGACAAGTGGTAGTAGTTGTGGGACAAGCGTCTCTTTTTCTATTGAGCAGTATCATTTTCTAGTTTCACTCGGCCAGGACCTGATATGAGTCGGGCGATACAGTCACCTCAAGGCCTATAATTCTTGAGGGTTAAAAAATATGGAAAATTTTTTTGTGGCTAACAAATAAATATACATTTTTTAAAACAATATATTTAAAATTTACTTAGTGTAGTGGTAAAATTTTTAGTTCTTTCTATAAAATGTCAATGGTTTAAATTCTCACTACCATTATTAATGTCAATTTTACTTTAAGGAACTTGTGCATGATCTGCACTTTCTTTCAAATTATTTGAATATAAGTTTCAATTCCTTTTTTTTTTCAGACGTACATGGCATAGAGTCACCACACTTCATCTAATAAAATCATGGTAGTTTTGTTAGACGTGAAATGATATATATGTCACACACCTACACATTATGCTAGCGATGTAAGATCCGAATAAAACATCACAAGTACAACACTACACTATCCATATCGCGACAAGACACCACACTATACATATCTAACCAAAAGTTTCAACTTCTTTAAAATTAATTTTAGTGTCAAGAAAAATATGATATTTTTTGTTTTAATTGTAATTGATTCAACAATCTAAGAGATTGTTCCAGTCATATTAGAATTACATACAATATTTTTAAAAATAATAAATGAGCAAAATAATTCAAAAAGTTATAAAAAGTTTTAGAAAATTTATAAATGGAAAATTCATAAAATTCATCATAAAATTCATAAAAGTCATCATCCACTTTAAAAAGAAGATGTGGGTTATAAAAGTCCCGTGTCATTTTCACTTGCATATTTTGTCTATAATATTTTATGAACTTCTTCAAATATTCAATCATGTAGAACTCATATATAAATAAATTGCCCTATTACTTTTTCCTTCCCATTTGGTAATATATTTATTAAGGAAAAATAAAACAAAATCCAAACATGTATATGACAGTGGGGGGCTAATTTTCAGGTCTGGCACTGGGTTTCACAATGAAAACTGCTATTTCCATATAAACTATAATATAACCGTGCGTTGCACGGGAAGAATAAAATTAATCACAAACAAAGAACCAATTTGCACATATTAAAGTGACAAAATAGAAAGAAAAAACAATTGTCTAGAGAAAATACTGTAGTATATAAGAGAAAGGAAATATACGAATCGAAAAAAAGTTTTCAAGGAATCGACAATCTCATCTAACGTTCAAAAAAATTATACATAATACTATGTAAGTGACCTAAGTCCACCATTAGTTGCTTTGCATGGAAATATAAAGTATTCCATACAACTCTAAAGCATACAAAATGACATTATAAGTTTAATTTTCATTATTATTTTCAAAGAAAGTAGTATTTTTCTCTAAACACGTTTCACAGCATTTAAAAGGTGGAGTTAAGAATTCACATCGATAGAATAAAAGTACGAAGAAATGCAGAATTAGATAAAAGTTTGTAAAATATCGAAGGAAGACTTTGATAAGAAGTATAAAATAAAACTTAACTTTATGGATATTTATATATAAGAGTAAAAATGAGGGCTTAATTCCATTAGGGAACATTAGGGAATTTGAAGTTAATAGGAAGAAGATAGGGACCCTACCTAGAGTAATATTTTGAACTCGGATGGAAAACAATTCAAATTCAAACAGTTAAAAAGAAATACAAAATCAAAATCCATCAGAGAGCAAAAGTTAAAAAAAAAAATCTTAACTCAATCAAATCCTAAGAATTGAATTTCACGTGCCGGAATAGAAATTGAATAGGGCAAGAGTTCCATCTCGAGAAAAACATCCCAAAAACGAAGCCAAGACAATTGGAAATGAGCAAGAAAACAGGGCAAAAAAAGCATCATCTAATTGTACAAGTGCAAATAAAACTCCGGATACAATAAACGCAATTAGAAAACACGCTTTCAAAGGAAAATATAAATATAAATAAATAAATATATATATATATATATAGAAATTGACGTTATAAAAAACAGAAGGCGGGAAAAAATTACTCACCACCTTACTCATTTAATAGATAGATATATATATATATATATAGATTTTGAAGAAATATTTAAATGTAGGGCCTGTTCTGAGTAACGCATAATTTGTGGTGTGTAATATATGATCATAATTGTTACATACACTATTAGTGTCACGTATGCCGTTGTTTAGTTACATAAGCATTGTTGTTCGTTAAATCACATATACGGTTATAGAGAAGTACTTTTAACAAATGTTTTTGACAAATCATCAGGACCTTATTTTGTATAATCCAACGACCAGAATTTATTGAACTATTTTTAACCCTCTATTCAAGCAAGCCCGATCCAGAATTTCTAAGGTGCCTACATCAGTACATGTTATAGAGCCGAAATATGGCAAAGAATATCAGAAACCACTGGTGGTTTTCATAATACCAATAATGGCTTCTTTGTGTTCTATAACTGACAAACATATGGTAAACATGTCTCCTTAGTCCTTGCTTGCGGTAAAATCATAAAAAGCGCCCATTAAACATGTCTCCTTCCTTAGAATTAGTCGGGAAAAAAAGAAACATACGGTAAAAGCATAAAAAGCGCCAATTTTATATTGCATGGCAGTTACCCGTCTATCCGAATTATAAGGATCACCAACCGGCCCCTTAACCGCAAAACTCATTCATAAACGTATCCATTTGAATGATGTCTCTTTTCATGATTCAGCCTGATACCCATTGCCTTTGTCATCGTTTCGGTGCAGGCACAGGCACAGGCTGCTTCTTTCAGGAGAGCGGTTTTCCGTTTCTTGGAGAACCGCTCTTTCTTTTTACTTACATTGCAATTTCAATCATTTTTATTCAACAATCGAAGGTGGGATTTTATGTACTGGAATTGCCCAATTACACTTGGCTATTCAGGATTAAAATCCCGCCTTTTCTTTTATAGACATTCAAAGATTTTGCCCTATTTGATTGTGGTTCATATGTGCATTATGTAATTCGGCACAATATCAGAAAATGTTTGAGATCTGTCCGCGCTTAAGATACTGCGAATTTCAGGCTGTGAATTTGGTGACTGATTAAAAGGACGGATCTTTGTACTCAATCTGTTTGTAACAAAGCCAACAAGAATATATATATATATATATATAGAAGATGACCGGATGCCAGTGGCCTTCATCTCCACAGCCCAAAAATTGGATTAAGGGAAAAGTAATAGGATCTGGAGCATTTGGTGCTGTTCATTTAGCAATGGATAGAGCCACTGGATCACTCTTTGTTGTAAAATCTGCACAATCAGAGGGTGGACTTTTGTCACTTCAGAATGAGGCTAACATTCTTGAGAATCTTGATTCTCCATATATTGTTAAGTGTGTGGGCAAAGATGTCTCATACGGATCAAATGGCCAAACGAATTACAATCTTCTTATGGAATACGTGGCAGGAGGCAGTTTAGCAGACGTCGCAGAAAAATTTGGAGGGATATTGGATGAGATGGTGATAGTATTATACACCAGGGAAATCCTCAATGGTTTGAAGTATTTGCACAAAAATGGGATCGTGCATTCTGATCTTAAGTGCAAGAATGTGCTATTAGGCTCATCAGGAAACATCAAATTGGCGGATTTTGGATGTGCAAAAAAGCTAATTGATTTGAAGAACAATAAAGTTTCATTGCAATCTTGCAAGGGGTTTGGGGGTACTCCTTTATGGATGGCTCCAGAAGTTCTCAGAAGTGAAGGGCTCGATTTTGCTGCAGATATCTGGTCTTTAGGGTGTACAGTAATCGAAATGGCCACTGGTAAGCCACCTTGGGATTGCAACGTATCAAATCCGTTGGCTGCAGTTTTCCAGATTGCTTGCGGCAACGAGATACCAGAATTCCCAGCACATTTTTCCCAAGAGGGCTTGGATTTCCTTCAGAAATGCTTGGAGAGGGATCCTGCAAAGAGGTGGACTGTTGATAAGTTGCTTGATCATCCCTTTGTATTGGGGAAGAAGCTTAAAACCAGAGATTCAACAAAAGAAGGTGCTTGTACACCAACAAGCGTTCTCGACATAGAAATGTGCGAGAATGATTGGGATGATTCACCTAATGTTTCTGCTGACAGCAAATATAGAATTCCATTCTCAAAGAGATTTTGTCACATGGAAAATAATTTGTCACGCATAGATAGAACGTGGAATTGTCACTGGGAAACTTCAGATAGTTGGATTACTGTCAGGGCAACATAAAGATAAGGTACACGTTATTGATGTTGACTCAACAAGATAATGATATCTCGAAAATTTTGTAGAATATCATTTCTAGTCCCCCGTATATGAAAGCATAGGAGTAGATTGAAGTGTACAGCACATAATAATAGAGGGGTGTATAGGTTGATTAGCAGCATTATATTGTTTCTATTGTTCTGTGCAGGAAGCAAGGAGCACTTTATTCTATAAATTTGACTCTCAACTTAAATTTCTTTGTTTTCGCTTATGATTTGTTGCATTTTCACTTGAACAGAAGTATAAATATCTTGTTTAAGCTCAAAATATCAAACAGGAGAAGGAAAATGCATGCACACTTAGAACTACTTTTACACCTTGCTTCATTTGACATGGATGGGTGTTCATAGTAAAATCAAACTCATACCGAAAAGGTACTAAAAATAGAAGGAAATCTGTGTGTGAGAACTGTCATTGCCACCCAACTATTTACTTAACATGATTCCTTACCGCAATCAACCAATCAAAATTAAATAATTGTGATGTTAGTCGTTGGTTCTCAAGACTCAAGGGAGATAAATTTGTTCTTGACACTCTGCTCTAGAGCTAACCGTTGGCACACTTATTGTGCCTAACAGTGAGGCTACATGTATATGTATGTGTGTGTATATATATATGTATATAATGGACTTTAGTAACGGGTAGTTGTATTTTTTCTCCACGTGAATCCAACAAAGTCCATCTATCTATTAGAGAAACTCGTTAAAGTTCATCCAAATTTAATGGTTTCCACTAAAAAAATAGAGAGCTCGTGTATGAATCCATTATCGTATGAATCTAAATCTAAAATGTTGAGAAGCCGTGATGCGAAGAGCATGTGGAGAGGGAGTTCAATGAAAGACATAATAATTCATGGAAGAGCTACTCATCATTATTGCCACGGCATGGTGCCTTTGCTTAGTGCTACACTCTCACCCGTGAGCTTTTCTAATGAGCCAGATTTGACTCCTTATATGGAGTCAGATCCGACTCATTAAAAATATAGCTCACGCCACTCCACTCCGCACATCACGAGTATATAAAAAACTTTAAAATATAGAAGTTTAAAAAAAAGTTTTAATATGTATGAAGTCGGGTGTGAAGTCGGGTGTGAACGAAACATTAACTCTTAAAATAAATAAAAGAACTGTGAGACAATAATAACGATATATTAACATTACCTTTATATATTTGTATATACAATATTTTCACCTGTTGCACTGGTAGAGTTTTAAAGAAATTTCATACATAAAATATAATATAATTGTGTTTATCAGGTTTGATGTTATAAATAAACTAAATAACACAACCTGTATGGAATTAATGTGTATCTTACATTTGCCATTAGCATGCAATCGATTCTTTATTTTGATGATGTAATTTTAAATTCTTATTATTAGTCTATCGTCATCTCGTTGAACCGATAATTTTTTTTGTTAACTCTTATTTTTTATTTCCTTTAAAGACAATAAAACCCAATAGTATAATTTTATATTAGTTTCACACTCGTGCATTTCACAGATATACTATACTTGACACATGTGCGTTTCACGAACATATTATGTTAACAAAGTAAAATACAATAGAATAGGAGGACATAAAATCATGAAATTATACAATCAAACAAAGTAAATGTGTAAATTAGGCATATTTTCTATCCAATGTATATATTGAATAATACAACCTCTTATTAGTTAATCCAGTTTAACAAAGTAGTTTAACAACATAGTTTGGTTAGAATATTTTAATATATAGAGTTATACATCCAATTAAACAAAGTAGTCTTAAAAAAAATATCGTATACATGAAAAGAAAATTGTAGTAAAAAGTGCAATAAATTTTACATTAGTCAAGCTGACCTATGTAATTAGTTTTTTAATAATTTTACTCATTGTTAATGCAGTCATCGTTTTATGAACAAAGACGAAAGCAATAATCTGAAAATATTAAAACATGATGGTAAGAAATATGAATTCGATGCTGTTAAGGAAATATTTAGATCTAATCTATATTCTTGAACGCAAATAAAATTAAATCTAGATTGATATATTATCCATTTTCGTGTAATTCAAATTCATTAGTCAAATATAAGATATCAGTAATATTCAAGCACCTCCCGAATGTGCTATTACAACACCTCTCACCCCATGTGACATGCACTAAATCCACATGGCGTGCATCAATGCATGCCACATGGGGGTGAGAGGTGTTGTAACAGCACCTCCGGGTGGTGCTTGAACATTTTCATATATGATATATCTAACTAAAATGTAGTATGTAGATAGAGCATCAAAATAAAAATATTAAATTAAATGATTAAAAGAAAAAAGTATAATAATAATATAATAACGACGTCAGTAAATCTGTTTTCTAAAAAAACCAGACAATAAGTGGGAAAATTGTTACTAATTATGTCTGACAACTTCAATTGTGCGCACTAAACTGTGCTTTAATTTATATATATATATATATATATTAGGCAAATATGAGAAATATCTAACTAAAATATAATATATAGATAGGGTCTCAAAATAAAAATATTAAATTAAATGATTAAAAGAAAAAATATAATAATAATAGAATAATGACGTTAACAAATTTATTTTCTAAAGAAATAGACAATGAGAAGGAAAATTGTTCCTATTTGAGCCAGACAACTTCAATTGTGCCCACCACTGTGCTATAATATATATATTAGAGTATCTTCTACTCATGTTCCGTAGTTGTATTCCATTCATATATATATATATATATATTAGAGTATCTTCTACTCATGTTCCGTAGTTGTATTCCATTCATATATATATATATATCCACTTTAAGTTAACAAACTTCATCGATTAGTTAAATGCATTAAAAAGGTTGAAATCTAAATTCAAAATCATACTTTTAATTAATTCCATTAAAATCTAAATTGAGTATGTCATTAATTATAATAAAGTCTATTAAGGGCTATGTTAAGAAAATAGTTTTAAATTTTACTTTACCAATAATATTAACTGAATTTTTCTTAATCTCAATAAAATTGAGAGCAACCTTATCTTGGTGGGACTGAGGGAGTAATAAATAGTTTATTGGCGGTTCAGAGTATTAGTAGGTTCTTTATTATAGAAGAACATATTCTACATTTTAGATAATAGTATCTTCATATTTAAACATTTTTTTGGGGGTAACCATCTTGAAATTTAAACTTAAAGAGTAAAAATTTTAACATTGTCCAACAAATTATATTTTAGCTTTTTATTTTACCTTTTTTCAAGAAATATTTATTTTATTCCCTTATTTTGAACTAGATTTTCATTCGTACATTGCATGGGAAGAATACTTTTCAAATTATTTTAAAAATAAATAATATAAAATTTTATAAGTTTTTTTTGAAGGGAAATTAAAGAAATACATACTGCACGGGAAGAATACATTTCAAATTATTTTTAAAATAAATAATATAAAATTTTATAAGTTTTTTTTAAAGGAAATTAAAGAAATACATACTAAGTTTGTAATATATTTAGAATTTACATACTCAAAAAATATTTTTTATTTGAAATCAATAAAGCCAGACAACATGAAAACGATATAAATTAATAATATATAAAAGTAGTCATATATTGTTTTAAGGAAAATTAATCATAATTATTAATATTCCCATCGAAAAGTACAATAATTTTCAAGTAACTTAAACTAAAAATATATATGTTTAAGTTCTATGAATTATAAAATATGAATTTGAGGATATAGACACTTATCCATCAATTAGATAATTAGATAATTAAATTTATCCGTAATTTAAAAAATTAAATCATGATAATTATCTATTAGTTATTAAATGGATAATACATAAGAGAATAAAAAATAAAAAAATTGAAAAATTCATAATGCCCACGAGTTACGATAATATGATGTTACATATCGAAAAAGATCCTGCGAACAAAGTTTTGACAGAAAACTGCAGTACAAATGTACAACAACTAATTTCCTTTAATTAATATTAATTAATATATTAATAAAAAGTAAAGTTAAAAAAATTGGAAAAATAAAGTTTATTTGCATTTTCCTAGTATATCATTTATTTTATTTACTAATAATTTAACTTCAATAATTTTATTGAGTTAATAACTATGCATATTAAATAAGATTTCAACAACTACATTCTAGAATGAAAGTTACCTATCATTATGGGACGGACAGGGAAAAAAAAAAGGCATGTCTATCTTCGTGTGACGGAGGAAGTATTAAGTTAGAAATAGTGCAAAATTGGCAAAATACGCTCCCTACCTTTTAAGAACATCTCCAATGCAACAATGTTAACGGTATATATATGGTAAAGAATATTGACATTATATTCAATAAACCCTCAAATACAACAATGTTCACATTATATATTTAGCAAGTTATTATTACGTATTTTGAAAAAAAAGAAAAGAGAGAAATTTTTTGATTGGATAAATTAATATTTGACAGTCTCATGTGACATTCTCCATGACAATGTCGAGTATTTAATGTGCCAAATAAACACCTTTTTACCAATTGTCATATTATTTCATAACTGTCATTATATATTGGAGATACTCTAAAGTTAATTTAAAGAGTTTCTTTGACACTCATTTTAATCATTCACAAACATCTACTATTAGTAAATTATTATTACTTTATTAGAGAGACACTGTTTAGAAATTACACTCAAATTTAATGGGGATGTTTGTAGATTTTTATCATTGAATACCACATAAATATGATGGTCATTAGTAGTATTTTTTTAAGGGGAGATGGTCATTAGTAGTATTTGGTGTAATTAATAAATTACACAACTCCACACTATAAATGTGACATAAACGACAAATTTTAATTTAATGATTATATATTTGAATCATTTAGTTCAACTGTCACTTAAATTGACGATAATAACAATGCGATAGAACATTAGTCATCGGGCAGTGTTTGGCTCGACCTCATTGTACCAAGCACATGGTAGGTGTTCGACCAAACTTGTTATTTAAACATTTCTTTTAGGGAACTTCCACTTGCATGTTATGACATTGTTATAATAACTTTTATCTTTAATTGAACTATGAGTTTCAATTGAATCACGACATTCCACCTGTTTTATATTTTAAACCAATAATTAATCTATTTAAATAAGTACACCAACTGAATGAACATTACAATTTTATGCGTGGTGCAAATGGATGATATTTACTTAAATCGAATTGAGTAACATATATTTGTCTTTTAGTGCGCTAATATCATATTTGAATTGATATATTCAATAAAGCAATTAAACTAATCCAAAAAAAAAGGATAATAAATGTAAAGATTTTCTAATACTAATAATTATTGATAAGCCTTTTTCGAAAAAAAAATCGATTAACCTCTTTTGGGAAATATATTGACCGATTAATGACTTTAGTCCGGTCTGGGTTTTAAGAAAATATATGTGCGCCAAACGGGTCCTTGGCATCGGAAAGCGCGAAAAAAAAAAAAGCCTTTTATCAGGGGTTTATGCCTCTGTAAAAAAGAAAAAAAAGCAGAATTTCGGCTACAGGAGAAGAAGCTCTGCATTCCCTCACCGTGATTTGCCGAAACCCGCGTTCTGGTTTTCTCTCCATCTCGCTCTTTCTCTTGCCCGCACATACATTCTCATGCATGAGTAAGATTGTTGACGTTGTAGTTCAATCCTCTGTGCATTCTTGGTAAAAGGGTAAAAATCAGTTTTGATTTTTATCAATTCTTTACCGGTTTTGCGGAAAGGATCACTTCGGTGTAGAAAATAATTGATTCTAACTTCCTTTTGAAATTTTATTCTGTGTGTATGTGGCATTATTTTGATATGGGGTTTTCCCTTGTGGTTTTAATTTTTGCGGAAAATCAAGAATTTTGCTGAAAATAGAAAGAACATTTACAGGGGGTTTTCTTTAGAGAAGTTGAAATCTTGGAAAGTTTTGTTGTGTTGAATTTGAGTTTTGGCAATGAAGAAGAAACTTAAGCAGAATATAATAAACAAAGAAGAAGTGGCAGAAGACTGGTGCTTCGCATGCAAAGATGGAGGAACACTTCGAGTATGCGACTACGAGTGAGTTCCTCTGTAAAGAGTTCTGATTTGCTACATTTTAGTCATTGATCAAATCTCCCCATTTTCAGATACTTACTTTTTGTTGTTGAGTGGTGATATGCTTTGGATGAATGGCATGTCTATTCTTCTATAATTTTCTAAAACTTCGGATGCATTTTAAGTTCATTTTTGTTCAAGTTAATTTTGGTAAGGATTCTGTATTCTGATGATAGTTGTCCCTGGCAGTGGGGTTCTTTTCAAGGTGTCCTGCGATGGAGTTAAGTAGTCTGTCTTTATTCTGATTGACAGTGGTGCTAGAAAAGGGGGGGGGGCTGTCCCACCTGAAACTTGATAGGTGGAGATTTTTGAGTCTGCATACAAATTTGTTGCAACTACTGTCTAAATCTGCTTTAGTTTTTAAGAAAGTCCTTTACCATCCCATCCCCTATTGGTTGGGACCTTTTGTGGAGTAGCTGTTTAATTCTCTTTGTGCTCCGGGGAAAGTTCTGAGTAAATGTATATTTAGAACGGAAGGGAAGACGAAAATTTTCTCTCTTTCTCCTCTCTCTCCTTTTTTTTTTTTTTTGTGATCATGTGTGCGTGTGCGCACTACACAGTGGGTTGGGGGTGGCGGTGTTGTGGAGGTATTAGCAAAGATAAAATGGTCACAACGTGGTCCAATTTGTTTATAATGGAAATACGAAAGCATATACCCCGTCATAATTAAACGTCCACATGCATACGCATTCTATGTGTAGAGAGACCAGTTTCACTTTTCACTTGGTGTTGGCCCACGACCTGCAACCGAAAGAAACATGTGGATGGTTGAAATGAGTAATTAAGGTTCAACTATTTTATAGTTCTTTTTTTCATGAAAAGGAGAAAATTATTTTCTCATGCAAAATTGCAGTTATGATCTTTGTCAGAGTCTGTTTACTTTTGTCAATGTAGCCAAATGTAACCCTAGAGGATCAGAAAGCCTCATTATTATGTGTATAGTTGGAGTATTTCATAATTTAAAACCTTGTGCATTTCCTTTATGTATTCTATTAGTGAATGCCTTTCTCAAAGAAGTGATCAAGTAACAAGTATGGCAATATCAACTCTTTCTTGAAACTAGAATTTTCTATGTGGTGTTGGCACTAGTCCCGTGGGCTTCTTCTCTAGGGCTATCTTTTTCACTACAAAATTTGTCAACAAATCAAACTCATACCAACCGCATATTCTCTATAAACAATAATTTTTCACATTTCCCAAAGAGAGAGGAACATAGGAAGAGAGGCTGAGATTAAAGGGAAGCTAGTAATAATTTGTTTACAGTAATAAAGTGGCTTGTATTACCAAGCAATACTCTCTTTATAGTTTATACTAGACTACACAAGGAAATAAGCTTGTTTATCATGCTACAGTAAAGCTAAGAAAACTAAAATTTCTTTAAATTACAACAATTGAAAAAGGAAACCATGATTTCTTCTTCGCCTTGTGGACTTTTTGCACTAGAGCACTAGTTTTTAGATTCTGAATGTCCCAACCTTTAATTTACTAGAAATTAGTAAGACGAAATACAAAGTAAATATGGAATAATTTCTCAGTACAAAGGTTTTGAGCTTTGACAAAATACAGACATTATTAGCAGTATTATCTCGCTATTCATCATTTCCCTAGTTATACTCTGTTAAAATCTACTTTGCATGAAATTTTACTTCAAGTCATATGATTATCTGACCTCTAAGATTCAAAAAATTTAACTATAATGAATTTTGGATGGAAGGAAAATTTAATTTGTTTCACTTGAAGTCTAGAAGAGTATTAGAACGGTATTACATATGACGTAATAACTTATTTTCTCAAATATACATTAGATTATAACAAATGATATTGCTTGGGGCATATCAGTGAGATATCATCTTTACGCTGTCATGTGTAACAAAAATATTACAGTACATTTTTAGATCTCAAGCTTCAAAAAATGTTTCATTAACATAAGAGATTGTACAATAAGAAGCAGTGGTTAATAGAAAATATTCATTTTAATTCATATTTTTAAGGTTTTTTTGGAATATGTTCAGTAGCAATAAGCATAAGTTTATTGAAGTAATTAACGCGATTGGTGAAAATGAAAAAGATTTTTGAATATGGATTGTGTATAGCATTCTATGTCTAATACAAAATAGAAATAGATCAAATCAATTACATCCACATGTTTTGTGGGACCTACATGTACTCAATAAATCTCTATGACTCATTTTATATGTATTTTGAAATAGAAATAGAATGCGAACACAGCTTATTTATATGAAAAGCTTATGATAGGTCTCTTAGAGAAGTGCTGTATAACAGTAGAGATCTCACTCATTATAATCTTACACCATGTCCTAGCCTTCATTCTCCATCTTTTTTTGCGAACTCATGGAGAGGTTTATACGACATATTTACCACTAGTCCATTTGTGCATATTAATTCCTTTTGATGTAGAGATAGTTGAAGAAACTAAAAAGGGTTAAAATCATAATTTAAAACTTTAGAGGGGGTATATTAGAGCCTAATAGGTTACAAGTTAAGTAGAGGAGTTGAGGAAGGTGTCATATATATGATTAAAGCGAATTCACAAAAAGGTGTAGTGCTACAGCAGCTCGGAGTGTTAAGGAGACTACTCTATGCTTTTTGCGATAATGAAGGACAAAAGGCCCAAAAATAAATAGGCAAAAATGATGATGTAGATGTGTATTCATACTGAAATCGATTAGATAAGATGAAAAATGATATTTTACTACAAGTAGTTGGGGGAAGCCACTTGAGGATAATGAAATGCCGAGTTCGGTGGTTGACAGATCTTTTGCATAAACTCGATTCTCCCAGTCATGACGGTGGCTAGATTGCGGAGGAGCATTTTAGAAGAGGGAGATCTAAACTGAAATAACTTGGCACGTGCTGGTTGCCTTAGATCTTCCTATAGTTCCAGAATGAATCAGATATAGTAGCAAAATGGCTTAGGCTATTATCATTGTTGTGTGCACTGTTGTGAAACCGGACTGGATGTGCTGGTTTGACTAGAAAAATTGGGAGCCAACCATAAAACATGTCCAGTTTGCCAAAAGACTATAAACCTGGTTCAACTGGAAAACCATATTATTTCGGGAAAAATAAACTAAGAAAATGAGGTACAATAGAATGAAAAAAAAAAGAAGTAATTATTAATTATTAATTATTTCTAGTGTAAAGAAAATGAAACATAAATTTATTTCAAGGTCAATAATCGATTCTTTTCATTATCTAATTGAAATATGCTCAACCTTGGTTCAACATTCTAACCCTTGACATGTTGCATTTTCTAGGTCAATGACCAATATGGTTTTCAAAACATTGATTGTGTGTAATCTAAATGGTATGTATTAATATGGCATATTCATATTGGCTATGTTTTTATATAGAGAATTTTTTTCTTGTGAGGTGGTTTTTTGTGTCAATATCTAGGAACTAGACCTCTTCTTGACATATAAATTGCTTGTAATGGGAAAGAGGTGACCATATTTTGCACTGATCTCATTGTATTATTATCACATTAATTAATGATTCAGTGCTGATTTTGTGGTGAAAGAATTCCAAGTAGGATGATGATTACCATATATTTCTCTTCAAATAAGCCATGGTAACATTTATTCTTTTCAGGCAATGTCTAAAATCCTATCATCCTTCTTGCGTCGGAAAGGCTAAATCATTTCTGAATAGTGAAAAGCAGTGGAATTGTGGTAAGTCACCCATAACCCTGTAGTGGCAAGTGATGTCAATGAATTCTCTTATTTTCTAGCCATGTATTTAAAAAACTGGCTTTTTCTCATGGCGTATAAAGGCTACAAAGCAAAGTTGCAGTTTTTGATGTATTTCATCTTTGTTCTTAGATTTTTTTATTATTATTTTTTTGAAGAAAACTGATTTCATTGAATTAAAATAGAGGGTAGAAGATAAGACGAATGGGCTGAGACACAACAAATAAAGATAAACATGCCCATCTGAAAACACTGCAACCCACTTAGATATGATAAAATATACAGATTTGAGAATTAAAAGTTCCATATATTACTGATATTCAAAATTAGAGAATGAACATGAGAAAATGAAAAAGAATTGGCGGTTATTTCTTTTAGCGGGATGAACTTTTTTTCTTCTCTCTTTTGGTATGTGGGTTTGTTTTGACGAATATGAATGAGGTTTCATGTCCCTGCTAGCCTGTTATTAAGTGTAATTAATGGTTTAATTTATAGGGAAAAATAATTTAAAAGCTAGAGAATGGAAAGAAGTATACAAAGGTGACAGGGAAAGAGTGACTCTCAGCATTCTGGTTAGGATAAATAAAAAGAAACAAATATTAGTTGAACCATTAAATTATCCCACCTCATGCAAAACGCGCCCTTTTCCCCTAAGAGTTCCATGATGTTCCAAAACAGACTTTCCTAGTTTTGGAGAACGAATTAAAAATCTAGCTAACTAATACAACAAAAAATTGGTTGCTCATGAAATCCCTAAGTTAGTCTGACCTTTATTCCTTGCCACATTATTCCCCTTTGTGGTAATGTTACAAGGAAATTCTCTATAGAACAAACAAATTCCTAAGATATCCATTTCTAAGGAGATTGGTTTGCATAATTTCTTACATGTATTTTTTACAGGACTTTTCAAATGCCCACAGTGGACAATTTTCACTATTAACACTACCAATGAAATACTGCCAAGTGTCCCATTAACGGAAAAGTGGTTACTAACTTAGACACTTGCCATTTTTACTCGCAGCGTGCATTGTAAAAATTGTACACTCTGGGCATTTGAAGATCCCTAGTATTTTCTTGTTCAATTTAATCTACTTTGGGTTATGTTATCTTCACTTATGGATTCTTGCATGCTTTATTCTCATTGAGCATGTCAGATATAACGAAATGCGAATTTATGTTATTCATTTTCAGAGTGGCATACTTGCTCTTTATGCAAGAAATCTTCAGACCATCATTGTTTTACTTGCACCACTGCGGTGTGCCACCAATGCCTTCATGTATCAGACTTTGTACAAGTTAAAGGCAAAGATGGATTCTGCAGCAGTTGTCTAAAGCTTGTGATACTGATTGAGGAAGGATTGGATTGTGACTCCGATGGGGTATGGATCACATGAACTATATTAATCGCAATGTTTGACTTAAATCTTTAAGAATCTTTGCTTTTCTCTGGCATACTCAAGAAAGCTTTGCTGGATGTGGGGTCTTAGTATATTGATTGAGAGTACAAAATTATGTCTTATCTTTGGCACGGGTACCTGGTTGCCCTGGGAAATAAGTGGACGACGTGCTGTAAGAACAAACTGCTCTTCTTTAGTAACAGCAATAAGTATTGGGTACTTTTACATATTCATATTTTTTGCAAGACGAGAACTTTATTAGAAAAATCAAGTAAATAAATCTGTATGCAAGATGCCATATAAATAAGGCCGAAAACTGGACGTTAGCTAGTTCTAATTGGATGCTTATCACTGTTGTTGTCGTACAACATTGAAAATAGCTCCTGACTCAATGAACTGACTCAATTCTGGTTAGTCGTCGACGTGGTAGATGGAGAATTTGATGTCTTTAACCCCTTGCCTTTGGAAAATATGAATGCAGAGTGTCACATCAGATCACATTCTATGCATCTCTTATAATCATGAAAGGGTGATAAGTATGTCATAAAAAGTCCCACTGATCCTTCATCCACTTTTTCTTGTGTACAATAGCATGATTTCATTTCTTTCCATTTGCTGTAGCATAGTTGTTTGCATATATAGCTGTGGAATGGTGATATGTAAGCAATACCAGAAGTCCTTGTAAAGTCATATATTTCGGCCTTGCAAATTTGAGACATTTAAGCATTTCATATAGCTAGCAAACCATTTTTTCTTGTTGTAGATGTTTCCGAAATTACTAGATAATTACCTAGATATTTGTTTTCAGCTTCTTTGTCCTTTTCTTCTTTCATTTTCTGATTATGTTCCCATATGGAGTTGGTTTACTTGTCTGAACGATTCTTATGTTACAGGAGAAAGTGGATTTTAATCCGATCGAGAAACGTTTGAGGGTTTGTTCATGGAGTATTATGAAATCGTTAAAGAGAAAGAAGGTTTGAAGACGGAGAATATTTTTTCTTCACGAGATCATATGAAGAAGTACAATTCTGACTCTGATTTTAAGGAAGATAATATGGATTATGAGGAAGATAATGAAGAAGAGATTTCTGATTACAATGACATGGATTATGGGAAGAAATCCTATAACCAGTACAAGAGAAGGAAAACTGAGAGATTGAAGTCTGCTACTGAAAAAGATAACAAATCCAGTAAAATGGAGTTTGTGGGCTGGGGTTCGAGATCACTGATTGAATTTCTCAATTCAGTAGGTAAAGATACTAACATAAAACTGTCGCAGCATGATGTAGCTTCCATAGTAAATGACTACATCAAAGAGCAAAAACTTTTTGATCCAGAAAACAAGAAAAGAATAACATGTGATGCCAACTTAAAATCTCTTTTCGGGAGGAGGACAATAAATAAATACAGAATATATGATCTTCTGGAGTTGCATTTTACTGAGAACCAAGATGAATCTGACGAGGATGACCTTGGGAATGATTCAGAAAGGAATGAAGACAAATTCCGGATTTCTTATACAAGGAAAACAAATCTTGATACGGTGAAAGAATCCCAGAAAGAAGGGAAAAATAGAGTTGCCTCTCAGAGTTGTTTTGCATCCATTATAGCTGATAATATGAGACTAGTCTACGTGAAGAGAAGCTTGATATATGAGCTAATGCAGCAACCTGATTCATTTGAAGAAAAAGTGATCGGAAGCTTTGTTCGAGTCAAATCTGACCCAAATGATCCCAGTCAAAAAAATTCTCATCAGCTCCTGCAGGTCCAAGGTAGGCTGGGTATAATCTACACAACCTATAACTCAATTATTCTCTAGATGAATTTTTCCTTTGATATTGTACAGGACACATTTCCTTGATTGCGGTGGTCCTTATTTTTTCCTCTGATATTTGATGTTCAAGATCTGTCGACTAATGTATTTGGGATTTGGATCGAGATATTAGATTCTGATAGTCAGAAACTTTTCCATTTTGGGTGGAATACTTGAGCTGTATATCAAGTGAGTTTTGCCAAGTAATATAGACAATTTAAAAGTTTGGGTCCGTTTGGCAACAATTATATTCCGTGTAATGATTGTACTTTCCAGGGCACGTGACAACCCCTACCCTTGACATCACTTATTGAGGTGATTGGCCCATCATATGGATGCCCGGTGTCAAGTGTAGCGGTTGCCGCATGTCCCTAGAGGTACAGTTATTACACAAATTACAATTGGTGCCAGATGGACCCTTAATCGTGACTCTTTAGGATGGAACTTTGCCTTGTGTAATTTGTGGCGAAGAATATGCCAAATATAGTCACTTTTCCTCCGATTTAAACTATTTTATCAATGGGACTAGATAGATGTGGTATTGCATGGGTCAATTTATATGGACATCCAAGCTAGAAGATTAAATGTGGTTATTTAATTGGCTGTTAAAACTGTCAATTCAAGGATGGATTATACATTGACATAAAAACCTGTTAGAAGTTCTAATGTTGACCTATTAGAAATTTACTATTAGAACTGAGGTAGAAGTTATTAATTCTAGTCTAGGAGAAGTCAATATGAAATAAAGAATCTGATTAGAGTTGAAGCTCATGCCTCCTCTGTACTTCTGTCGATTATAAAGAAAATATGGAAATAATTAGTTAATATATTAATCTGTTAAATTATTCACTTTTAGTTTGGTAAAATTGATAAGCAAGTTGAAGTTGGGCATAATAATAGCTCTTTGCTCTAATTTCCTTAAACCGGTCACTTTGTAATTCCCACGTGTATTGTGCAGATAATTGACTTCTGATGCTTTCTGTTAATATCTAATTACAGGAATAAAAAATGGTCCAGTTGGTGAAAACAATATGGAGACCATCCTTCTGGTTTCATCCATACCAGAAGAAGTTTCCATCAATCTGCTATCAGATCTTGATTTCTCTGAGGTAATCAAATTGGTTTCTACTTATTTGAGATCACATTTTGAACAAAGTACCTAATTGGACTCTACTTTTTTGCCTCCTTTCCTCCTTATTACAGCAAGTGTTATCCAATTAATGCTGCCAAACGTACTATATTTGGTTTATAGTTCCTACTTCATGGTAGGAATTGCTTCACATGCGGTTATAATGATAATCATACGTCTGCAGAGCTTGCCTTTTCCTTCTATTCTGTGTCAACACTAAGAATCCTTAGAGATTGAAGATACGTGGAGGAAATTATTCCGATAACATGAAATTAAACATTTTAGATCCCATGATTGGTAAATATATGTTAACCATTTGGAGATCGGAAGAGCACACGTCTCTGAGCAAGTAAATTGCGAATCTCTGGAGTATTGACCATGTAATCTCCTGGGTCCGTCACGGTGAAATAGATTGGTTATGAACAATGACAATCCTTACACTGCGATGGCATACAAATTTTAGCTTCTGATTGATGACTGTGGAAGAGATCTGCCAAATTTTATTATCTTAATTTTTCTCCTTCTAATTGAGCATGTAGAGAGCACATTAGGAAAAAGATCTATGTCCTACTTTGGTAGAACCCATACAAGCATTTGGTTTACATCAAGGTCTGAAGGGAATGAAAATTTCACATATGTTCAAGTCCTGTTGAAAGTGCAGTCTTTTGAACTATGAGATGACTTCTTTCTTAATTTTTGTCAAATGATTCCAGTGTAGACCATGATAGTTTACCAATGAATCTCTATGATATCTTTTCTTTAGTTTGTATTGTGAAAGAGTCTCTTGCTGTTAGTAGTAAATTTTGACAGAAAACTATGGTAGCATATATTATAGTACATTCTGCCTGTTCTTGATAGTATGAACATTAACCCTCCTTTCAGGAAGAAAACTATGGTAGCATATATTATAGTTCATTCTCACTGTTCTTGATAGTATGAACATTAACCCTCCTTTCAGGAAGAAAATTATGGTAGCATATATTGTAAATTCCCCTGTTCTTGATAATATGAACAGTTAACCCTCCTTTTCAGGGAGAATGTGAAGATTTGAGGGAAAAGGTGAAGAGTGGTCTACTTACGAGGCCTACGGTTGTGAGTACTACCTTACCCCCTTCAGTATTTCTACTGGCGTTCTGCAAATGACACTTATCTTTTAGTCATCTTGGAATATGCATTTCGGGAACTTATATAGAGTACAGACTATCTGCAATTGTTCAATAAAACGGTAGGGGCATCCAAACCCCCACCCCCACCCAAAAAAAAAAAAAAAAAAAAAAAAAATCAAAACACCAGGAAGACTTTGGAGGGGGTTTTAGGCCTCCTCTTGGGAAGACTTTGGAGGGGGTTTTAGGCCTCCTCTTGGGTCCCTTTTGGATTTTTTTTTTTTTTTTTTTTTTTTTTTT